>CAJNIZ010008891.1:202986-216514 GCA_905231905.1 Symbiodinium pilosum
AGGGTCCAAGGACCCAAATAATCAGGTTTTAGGGCCCAAATACCATTACTAGTATAGTATTTGGGCCCTGAAGCCTTATTATTTGGGTCCTTGGACCCCTAGGGGGAGGGAGTGGCCACATCATACGAAGTCAACCTTTAGGGTTTAGGGTTTAGGGTGCAAAGTCAATTTGCATAAGTTACTTGTACCTAAGTGAACAAGCACTTAAAACCCGAGTCCGCCCCAGCGGATATTTCAAATTCTACCCTCCTCACCCACGCCCGCACCAAACCCTTCCGTACTGACCTTGGCAGTGTAGCACCCTCGCTGCTAGTTCTTTAGGCATTCGGGGTACTGGATGGCTGGTTATAGCAGTGAGGGAGTTTCTTGAAAAATCCTTAAATAATCCCTCATAAGGACCCAATCCCCTTACGAACAATCCTTCAATGGATTCCTAGCGTCCCTACCGGGCTGCCGTCTTGCAGAGCCCCCAATGTGTGTAGTTTCAGGTTTACCTAAGCCCCAAAAGTATGTGAAACAATAGCCTTAAACCCAGACTAGTAGCCATAAATGCCCTTATTTTACATACTTTTGGGGTCCAGGTAGGGTTTAGTTTTGCTGGAGGTTCCGAGCCTGTGCGGATTGCTGGGTTTCAACCCGGCCCGGCGGGGGGTCTCACTGGACTCTGTGTGACTTTGGGTTGAACATGGGCGGTTGTCAAAATTATGGTCCCGTTTTGGGTACCCTAAATATTAGGTGCCGTACTATAATAGGGACCCAAAAAGGCATCATAATTTTGACAACCACCCACGTGAGAAAAGGATTTTGGAGAAGTACTCAAGCACTGGTGATGATTGGAAGTGGAAGACACGTACTTTGAAAGCCTTATCTCCAGATCCTTAATGCCCAAACCCTGAATGAATCCCAGTGAGAGACGAAGGGTTGAGGCTTAAGTTGGAGCTCGTTGAGGTCGGTGGAACCTTAAACCCCAATCCCTAAACCCTGAGCGTTTGAGGCAACTGCTTCAAGCTTCCAACCTTTCGCATTGGCGCCATCTGAACCATGCTTGCTCAAACTTTCCCGGGACCCACATACAGTAGAATTGTGGGTTTAGGGGCTTACCTGAACCCCAAAGTATGTAGAAAAATTGCCTTTTGGGCCGCTTTAGGGTCTTGGGGCCATTATTTCACCTACTCATTTGGGTTCAGGTATTAGTAATGGTAATGATCGCAATACTACTGGTAATAGGAATAAGAGTAATAGTAGTGATGATAGATAGATAGTAGTAGCAGTACTAATTTTGAAGAAGCCAGACCGAGAGCCAGGCCTGTGCCCCCAGTGGACGGTGATGGGCAAGAGCTACTGGCCAAGCAGCGCCCCTAAAGCCTATTTCAGGCTAGGTAGTTGAGCCACAGATATGTATGTATATATATATATTTGTATACATATTAAACACAAAATTAGCGCGGCGAAATGATACCTACCTAGGTTCCATGAGACGTTTGTAGCTTGCGTTGGGGGCACAGCAAACCTGTGGAGGACCTAGAGAGGTCGTACTGTCTCATAATGTTTTCTTTGAGGCTCCCGGAGCCACATGTTTGCTTGCCAAGTCCGAAGAGACTGTTTTCGTAAGTGAGTGAGGCTTGGAGGCTGTGCACGGGTGTTGGTCGGATGGAGGGCATACAGATAACTAGCCTATATAGACCCCCATAGTAGCTCCCTAATTGTGGGGGCCAAAAAAGAGTTCGTACTTTTGGGGAACACCCTCCGAATTAGGAAAGTCATGAGATGTCTTTGGGGACATCGTGGGATGGCTACATCCGGCGTTTTGCTGCCGCATTGCGGCCTGATGGGCTGTGCAGACCTGATCGCTTGAAGGTTTAGCTATACAAACATATGATCCCTTGTAATCCCCAGCCATCTCCATGACTCCCTCCTGGTACCCTATGTTGAGACTCACAGCATTTCCCAAGTTATAGCGGGCGAACTAAACATGATCTAGAAACCAATGCATCCAATTGTTGGTTATTGGGAGAAAAAGGAACACGCCCTCGGATACCAGCAAGCTTGTGCCATGGACAGACTTGGCATTGTGAGCACTGAGATGTCAGTGCCCAATCTGCAGGCTTACAAGGTATTTGGCGATGACATGACACTGACATCCATTCAGCATAGGGCTTGGGAGCTTGACGATCTTGATGGTCGCGACTCCGTTCAACATCCTGAGTGGCAAGCACTTTACATGCAGTTCAAAAGCTCACATGTTCTTGGAACAGTGCCATATCGATGGGAATCAAGGACCCGGGAATACAGCCATGCGCAGCTTCTTGCAGTGCAAATTGACGCGGTGGATATCATTGTGCTGGATGGGCCCCTCCTTCACGATGGTGGGATAGGCGCCGAGGAGAAAGCAGCGGCTGTGAAGGCCCACTTGCAGCTTACTTCATCGCTGGGACTTGAGGACCAGACGTCAGGATTGTTGATGCATGAGTTAGGAAGGCGAGGCAAGGCAGCTTTAGTCCGGGAGACTGAGGATGAGTGGGAGCTCCTCCTTCCACATTCCCTCCTGCCACAGCTTACTTTTTCAGAAAGGGTCATTGCGCGCTGGCGCAAGCATGAAGAGCACTGCGCGACCAGTCATTGGTGCGATGTATCTCTGACGGAGCAGGCTGGTGTGGAGGCTTGGGAGCCATGGGACGACTGTGCGCCACCCCCTTGCCCCTGCATTCCCGACCTAGACCTAGACATGTGCCTGAGCGCAGCACATCTTGAGAAATCAACATGTTTGGTTGCGTTTTTCTCTTCCATTCTGCCTGTAGTATAAGGGCCTAAATAATTGCCAGTATTATGGTTCCATATTCCTTGTATAATTATACTGGCAACTATTTATGCCCCTATAGTACCCTGTTGAGAATGGATAACAATGACATTAGAAGCAAAGCTGCGGGTGTGCTGTTGCTGGTCAAGTTGCCGTGGACAGTTCATACCTGGAACCGGTAAAAATGATTCAGAGCCTTCCTGGAAGTGTCGAAAACCAAAAAACAATCCGAGTAGTGAAGCCTATGTAGAGGCGCTGCAAAAAAAAAGTTGAGATGAAAGCTTCCATGAAATCTGTGAACTTGCAGTACTGTTCCTTGGCTTGTGCTTCTTGCGCTCCTAGGAAATTTCAAGCGCCTTAGGATTCCGGGCCCATGGTATGTTAGTTGCCCAGGGTTTAGGGTTTAGGGTTTAGGGTACCCAATCTCTAAAGGTAGAACCCGAACCAATCACTGATCTGGGTTTCCTGTACAGTTGCAGTGGACGGGAATTACCTCAAACAGAACTCGCAACATGATACTGGTAATTATTTAGGCCTGTGAAATCCTATCCTGGTGAACCCCTGAGAAACAAGTTTCGATGTGTTTATCTTTTCCACAAAACCTAAACTTTAGGACCTATAAGCCCTAAACCCCATTTCGGGTAGTTGTTTAGGCCCAAACAATAAACTTCCAAGGCTGCTGGAGATCAGTGGCGCCTGCCAGAAGGTCCAGGGTTCAGGGCTTAGGGTTTCTCAGAAGCTTAGGAAAAATCCAAGGTGGTTACCAGGAAATATCCCAGAGTCCTAGAGTCAGTCCTATGTACTGCGGTAGACTGTAGACAACACTCGTGTTTGCTAATGTACTTACCTAGTTCAGAGCAGGAGAGGGAAGGCAAAGGTGTTACTGTAAAAGTTTGAGCGATCAGTAACCCCTGCCCAGTGCATTCGGTAGTGATCCCTTGTTCATGGCCTTTGGGCCCTGCTTCGATGCTTGCTTCAGCTTTGACCGCATATGCACCCAAACTTACTGTGCTTGCTCCTTGACCTCCAAGGCATTTCTTAAAGCGGTGGAGGGGGATAACATGTTCTGGGTCATGAGTGACTCTCCTTGGTTTAGCCTACATATCTTCTCGTCACGAGATATAGCCACCTTAAGTAGATAGAATATGGTGTATATGGGAATCTTATTCTAATACACCCAAAGCCGTATTCTATCTACAGAGGGGGACTATAGCTCGAAGTTTTTGAGTCCGGGGTTGTGAATTTAGCTTGCAAGGCATCCTACGTGTCCCAGTTTCATGGGTTTGCTTCCAAGTAGCTCTCATGCGTGCCCAGGGCCTGTTCTCGTTGAAAAACGCTTCCTTCGGCTCCCTAAATGCGGGATTAGATTAGATGCTGCGAGGGATCTAATTCAAAGAAGTGGTTTGACCTGATCCACCTGCACCGAAGGTTGAATTTGCATCCTCTAAGTATATAAATATGTGTATATAAATATATATATATATACAGTTACATATACCCCTATAAACCACCAAAACCCTAAGTCACACAAACCCTAAACCTTCAAGGGAGTGGTTTGAAGGTGCAGCCTGGCACCAAGCAAACAGTTGGGGACATGGTCATCCAGCGCATCGTCCATAAGGCTTGATCCCTAAGATGTGGAGGTTGAAGGTCTAAAGGGAATATAGGGGTTATACAAGGATATACCTAGATCCCTAAGATGTGGAGATTGAAGGTCTAAAGGGAATATATACAAGGATATACCTAGATCCCTTAGATGCGAAGATTGAAGGTCTAAAGGGAATATAGGTGTTATACAGGGATATATAGGGGTATATAGGGTTTCGGGTTTAGAGTTTTAGTGTGGGGCTTTAGGGTTTAGGGCCTCAAGAGCTGAGGGATTTAGGGTTTGGGGTAGGGAGTTTATAGGATTAAATAGGGCTTCTTGGCACATTTAATCTTAATCTTCGGGCGGTGTGTCGGGTGGGGGGAGGGGGTGGGCGTATTGATATCACTTGAAGGTTCATTGTACTTAGCACCTGCGGGGTGCATAGCCCTAGTTGATGTAGGTCACAACAGTTATAGGTAGGTTTATAAGCCCAGTAATAACTAGCTACTAAGCCCCAAGAACCCTAAATCCTATATATCTCTCTATACCCCTTACATCCCTGTGATGTTTTGAAAGAGACCCCTGGGGCGGAGGTTCGTCAGGCGTCTGTCACCTGCATTGCTCCTAAACGAGCTCTGTCAACAGAGTGTATGTATGTTCCAAACACTCCAGGGGCCAAACCCGAAACCCTAAACCCTACCTTTAAAAAAGCTACCTTAAGAAAAAACCTACCTTAGAACTCATGGTTCTACGTTCCTAGTATAATTATAGTATAGGGTTCCCCAGATAGACCTTGACGTGATCGTGCGCCAGACACAAAAAGGACATCAGCTTGCCAAAACCCTAGGGGTCCAAGTATACAAATAATACCTACATTGGGCCCTAAAGTCTGTTAGTATGACCTACATTGGGCTATGTGGATCCTGAGGGTAATGCTTGTTCCACACGGCAGTGTGTTCAGCTAGGGCTGCTTGAGCGCCACAATCATCTGAATGGTTGTGTGCTGCGGCTGGTGTATTTTGCAGCTACCCCGATGCCCCTTGCGCGGAACCAGAACCCTAAAACCTGAAAAGAAGGACCATTGCGCGGTGTGGTCCGCCCAAGCAGGGGACGACCCTGTGATGTTCGTGGCTTCTCAGGCCCCGCTTTCAGCTACATGCGGTTTAGGGTTTTTCGGAGTGTAGGATCAAGTAGGCAATTGTACTTGTGAACTTCCGCGGATGTTTTTGTTGCAGCAGTTGTCTTAGAAACAGCTGCCTGAGATGTGACGTGTGGCTTGCTTTCTGTATCTTGCTGTCACCACTGGATAGCCTAAGATCAGAAAAGCACTAACAACAAACTAGTTTTCATCTTCGACTGCTTGGCAGGAGGTTTCCCAAAATGAAGGGATTTTCTGTGGCTGCCCTATATTAAGGATTATAGTATTCTGGGGTCTATATTGGGGTCCCTGCCTTATTTTGGGAAACTGCCAAATGGTCTAAGCCTTGAATCGCCAAGTCTTTTGCTAGCTGGGCGTTACTAGGGAATAGGGGAATATAATCCATATATAACCCCTATTTCATATATTCACATATTCCCGAGTATAACGACTATGATATATACTCTATTGTAATGAGTGTAGTATAGTGTAGTACAGTGTCATAGTTTCCATTTTCTTTTCCATTATCCCTATATAACCCCAATACATTTCCATATGCCTACTAACCTCCAAGCAAGTCTGATTTTTTGCTGCAGAGGTGGTTCTGGCCACGCCGGAGCCTGCAGAAGCAGTGCTGTGGGCGCTGTATTCAGCAGAGGAGTACACAGGGCTGGCCTTAGGGTTTAGGGTTGTGAAGGCAGTGCCATGATGGGTATATTGAGAGTTTCCGAAAAATGGGGTCACACTTATGTACCTTGACATACCATAATCCTTATTTTGGAGAGCCCCCAATAGGGACCCCTACAATGCAGAATCGCGTGAACCACCCTGCCTGTTTGTGCTGTTTGAGAGTGGCGGTGGTCCTTGCACCCTCAACCCCAAACCCTATACCCCTACATCTAAGCACGCAACCCTAGACCCGAGACCCTAAACCGCAAATTCGGATGTATTGTTGGGAGAGCAGGGTTTAGGGTTTAGGACATGACCCCTCCAGAATTCTAAAGTTGGAGCCTGGTAACCAATCCCCCTGATACTGGTTTAGGGCGTAAGGTAAAGCCCCCCTCCACAATGTTGCATTTTCCTCACAACAGTACAAACTGCGGATGCATCTTGTTGTAGAACCCTCAGTATCCCTGAGATCTCTTACGGCCCCCCAAATTCACCCCAATTCATCCCAATTCAAAGTATCTGTATTTCTTGAAACCCTTGACCCTAAACCCTAAAGCCTAACCCCCTAAACCCTAAAACCCTAAACCCTAAATCCTAAACCCAAAGATCAGGAGCGGATGAAGTGGGATGGCGGCTCCTTCACAAAATACGAGGCTCGGGCCAAGAAAAGGCAAAGATACCGCATCGACTGTGCGGTTAGGGTTTTAGGGTTTAGGGTTTTAGGGTTTAGGGTTTAGGGTTGACCCTATAAATCCATAGCCATCATGCCAACCAATCATAGGGCTAAGGACTTTTGGAGGGACCCCTAATAGGGACCCTTGTAGCTTAGGGGAGTTCATATGGGGACATCCTAGGGATATAGGGTTATATAATGACTATAGAAAGGTTATATATGGTAATGGGATTAAGTAAGGGTTTTTATTAGGGGTCCCTCCTAAAGTCCCTATAGAATAGGGGTTCCTCCTTCGGGACTATGAAGTCACTGTTTTTCGCAGCTTCCATTGTGATGGAAGGGTTCACTTCTAGACTTCTTGTTCTATTCAAATCCATGGTTTAGGTTTTAGGGTTGGTTTGGGGTGGACAAACATCCCACTCAAAAAGTGGGCGTGGAAGCCCACTAACACCGCGAAGTGAACCCAAGAAGTAGAGTATACTTACTTGAAAGTTCACTGGACAGACTGGCCACGTACAACCGGGCTTATAACCCTACTTAGCATTGGAATAAGCTATATGAGCCATGGTCTAAACTCCTAGTATCCCTCTTAATATTCCCTACAGTAGTCCCCTATATAATCCCTATATAACCCCCCCCCTTTCAGGAGTTTGGACTAAAGCTCATATAAATCCAGCTAGAGGCGTTGAAAGTAAGGCGGTAACCCCAGTTAGCTTAAGCAGCCCTGAATAAAGTTGCCTTTATATGAGCTAGAGTCTAAAGTCTAAACTCCTTTAAAGGGGTTATATAGGGGATTATATAGGGGACTGCTATGGGGGTTATTAAGGGGGATACTAGGAGCTTAGACTATGGCTTATATGTGGATGTAGTACATAGATTGTCCGCCTTTTTATCGACCTACTTTCAGCCCCCGCTACACTTAACCATATAGTCGTTTCCTTGTTGTTTTCCGTTTGCTATGGTAACTTCGTTGCTTCAATCTTATAGAACTTTTATGCTCAGCGCCCTTTGCACATCCATTTGTTCGACTTGATGCTCATGTTGTGTTAGTTAAGTTGCTTAGCGGCAAGGCAGCTGACCACGTGTACCGTAAAGGCCCGCAACTTGAGCACGAAACCCTAATCCCTTCAACCCCTAGACACTTAAATCCCGAACGAACTCTTATACCCGCATACCCCTAAAACCCCTAAACCCTGAAGCCTTATACCCCTAGACCCGAAACCTTGATACCCCTAAACCCTAAAACCCTCAACCCTAAACCCTGAACTATGATCAGGTTCTGGGGGAGCCACAGGCCGACTGGAGCTTGGGATATGGCAGATGGAAGGGGATTTAGGAGATTAAGGGTTTAGGGTTGAAGGTTTAGGATTTAGTTTAGGGCTTGGGGTTAGGGTTTAAGGTTTAGGGTTCAAGTTTAAGGTTTAGGGTTGAGGCTTTAAGGTTTAGGGCTGTTGAAGGTTTGGGGATTGATGGCTTTGTGCCTGGGGTTGTGCAGGGCCTGTTCGACTTGAGGGGTTTAGAAGCTGTAAAGTGTCTGGTTTTGGGTTGTAGAATCAGATAGTTTTGGTGTTGCTTTAGCACCACCCAGTCGATTATTTCGGCAATACATGGACCAAAAATGGGGCTTGCCATAAGCAAGAGAACCCCAAAAAGGGACCCCTAGTTCTCGGAAACCCAAATGCTGCACGAAGTGGGAATGGGAACTGCATGTTGGAAATTTGGTTCAGGTATACGAGCCTGCGCCATAGGAGACAGGCAACTTTCTCAAAATAGCGTCAGAAGAATTCCTAAACAGAACCCCCCATAATTCCTTCATAACCATTAATTCTTATCTATCCCCAGGGCTCCCTAAGGGCTCCCTGTGTTGAGAAACTCTCACATGGCGAAGTGAAGTCTAAAGTCCCCTTTGGGGTTTGGGGGTTGGGCATGTTGCCAGTAGACAAAAACCTCAAGCACACGCAATCAGTTGACAACCCTGTAGGAGCAGCCCAAGCGTTGCAGGACGACACCACCTGGTGGTGTACATGTAGAGTAAGATTGTACAGTATTATCATTTCGGGTTTGTTTGGAAGATGAAAATCTTATCTGCCTTAACCACCAAAAAACATCACTCACCTGATCCTCGCTTGATCTTTGCGCAAGGGCGGCCAGCTTGATTCGCTGACATAGCCAGTATGACCGCCTGTTAGATCCAGGTATTCGAATTTCAGTTGCTGTATAGGCTATGTCTTCCGCATGTTTAAAATTCTGGGCGTCCCTCGGCCTAGACTTGCGGAGGAAGTACGACAGAGCTGTCTTTTGTCTGAATGTCCGGGTGTTTATGACCAGGCGCCATTGTCGTTTCTGTGTGGATCAGAGTATGGTGAATTTCTTCTTACCGTGCCCGGTACTCAACCAGCAGCCCTAGTCTTTTAATGGTAGCATAATACAGAAGCCTCAATAATTTTTGACCAACAGTATTAAAGAAGAACCCTTGTATTAATGTATCTCAAAACCCTGTTCAAGTAATGTATGCCCTACATTCTGGTCTTATTGTTTTGCTCGCAGGCCCGTTTCGAATTCCTTTCCTAAAGTGGGTCCCCTATAGAATTCCAAACGAGATGGTTGCATTTTGCAATTCTTTTTCCATTGCCTGAAACTCTCAGCCCTAAATGGTTGTTCTATGCCTTTCCTTTCCTTAACTCTAACAGTAGCCCCATTCTCTTTGCCATTCCCTACGAAAAGCTGGCCAAATAAATCTGGTGACCTCACCCGACCTCACTCCAAATGGCGACTTTTAAAGATAGTGGACCCCAGACAACCTTATTCATGATCCGGAATTATTTTGAATTGTCGTAAAGAACCGCCAATGAAATTAGCTAACACAAAGCAGCAAGCGCAGGTGCAGGAAACCAGCAACGCCCTCTGCGACTTCCTCTACTGCCGCATCCACCTCGTCCCAGGCCTTTTACAGCTATAATCCCCTCCCCTTCATGATGAAAACCCTCTCTAGAGGGGTGGGTTATACGGGGGGACTCAGAAGAACCCCCCCACCCCCGCACAGCCTGGATGTGGACCCGAGCCTCCGTAATTCTCCGCATCCGGGTCCATCAGCTGGAGCAGCAGCAGTACTAGCCCGTAATAGAAGTAGCCAGCAGCCAGGGCTTGCCTTTTTCTTTCATTTTGGCAGACTGGATTTTGCAATTGCGACGGGGGAAAGTTCGAAGTACGTTCTGCGCTTTGGATTTGGCAGCTAAGCGGGGGTTTCACGGTACGGCGAATACTTGTCATTAGTGGGGTGGGTGTTCATTTTCTGCAGGAAGGCATCTCAAAGGATAGTAGTAGGTTGTGGTATACGGGTTTAGGGTTTAGGGTGTAGGGTTTAGGGTTTAGGGTTTAGGATACGAAACAGTTGTGATAGTATGGATAGTATGTAGCCTCTCCCAAACTAAAGTGGAAGCGTGAACAGGACCCGATAAAGATTGTCCGTTTCACCAAGCGCTTTAGGGGAGTTTCCAGAAATATGGGACCCCAATATATACCCCCAAATACTATACTGCTCATTATTCGTATCACCCCAAGTGGGAAGCCTTACTCTATGTGAACTGTAGTCTAAGCTCCTTAAAGGGGGCTAGAGAGGGGATAGGAGTTATGAAGGGGGATACTAGGAGTTTAGACCATAGCTCATGTGGTTCCATGTTAGTTTGGGGGAGGGTCAGAATCGTGCCTTGTTGAACAAATCGTCGCCTCCACGAGCCACTGGATTGTGTGGGGTTTAGGTCTCGGATCTAGGGTGTGGTGCCCCAAGTGTTTACCTGAAACCCAAAAGTGTGTAAACCAGTTGCTTTTTGGGCAGTTGTTAATGGTTTTGGGCCATTATTTTATCTACTTTTGGGGTCCAGGTCGTCCAAAAGCCTGGCATACCCCTTAATACCCCCTACAGTCCGTATAGCAGTCCCCTATATCATTTTTTTGGGGATGTGTCCCGAAGCCGCGACGCCCTGTCTGACAGCACGGGGAAAAGGGTAGGACCGTCAGCAGGAGAGCCCCCAAAGAAACCAGTAGTAGTAGTAGAAGAAGTAATTAGTAGTAGCAGTAGTTAGTAGTAGCAGCAGTAGTAGCAACATAGTGCTGGGGGCAGTGAGATTGATATGTCGTTGAGGTCGTTGCTCCGCAAAACGGTCCTTAGTAGGCTCCACCTCCAATCTTCAGACATCACGTAGCGCATCGGGCACCTGTTCTTATCCTTGCACCGCCACGCAATTTGCCTCAAAATCCCCTGCAATAAGCCCCAGGGCCATGTCTCAAAAAGAAGTCCCTTCTTTAGCCTGCCAAAGGTCAAGTTTCCTGCCGCATCACTATACCACCGTGACCAGGCCACAAAACTACAACCCACTTTCGAGATGAAGATAGAATTTGGCAGGACTTTTCACCAGCAATGCAATCCCAGCACAGACACACCCGGCAGGCGTGAAGGATCGGGACATGGTCCAGGCAGTGGATTTTCGGGGCTTGCGGCGATGGGCAAAGTTCAAGGGAATTCGGCTTGCTGAGGGTAGGCTGGTTCGCACCAAGCAATGAGAAATTTTCCCACCCACGTGAATAAGAAATATTCCTATTGTGGTATACTGTAATAAACTGAGCTGGCTGGTTCGCACCAAGCAATGGGAAATTTTCCCACCCACGTGCATAAGAAATATTCCTATTGTGGTATACTGTAATAAACTGAGCTGGGAATGAAATATTTAATGTTAGGGAGTAAGGGTATCTATGAGGTGGACCCCGCAACCAGTAATAGTGACAATAAGGGATAATAAGGATTATATTAGGGTCCTATTATATTCCTATTATACCACTATTACAGGGTGGGGGGTCCTCCTAAGGTATCTATGACGAGGAAGAGATACTGCGCTTGTCGGTGTTCCAAGCTTGTTTTTTGTTGGCATTTCAGTGCCGTATTCAGGTAAATACGGTATCTCAGGGGCAGTATTTTGTTAGACTTCTGGCCAATGTTTCAGCCTGCGCAGGTGGATTTTCACGCCAGAGAACACTCGGAACATGGCCTCAGGTGTATTTAGAATTGATTTGCAGTTGGTTTAAACCCTAGGTCCTAAACGCGCAACCCTGAACTTTAAACCCCAAACCCTAAACCCATGGCCCTAAAACGCGCAGCCTCCAGGAAGGTGGCGATGCAGGCAGCTGCAAGCAAACCTCCATCCCAGAGCAACATTAGGGCTCGAAGAACAGAGTGTATGACAACTAGACATGTGACATGTAGTCTAAACTCCCTAAAAGGGGGGAGTATATAGGGGGTTGTATAGGGGAGCATCAAAGGGTTATTAAGGAGGATTCTAAGACTTTAGACTATAGCTCATGTGATGTGGTCGGTCCCCCAGTTTGCTAATTGTCTCTGATGTCTCCTGAAGATGTTCTGAAAAGCGCTGAAAGGCAGTGATATGTGATGCAGTTTCCCTAGACAGAGGGACCCCATATAGACCCCAAGATATTATAATGGTCTGTGTACTACGGTGTGCAGCGTTTACGGTTTGACGTTCATTCCGAGCCATGCCGGTGGGACATGTGGCCGCCATTCAAGGCTACCGAAGAGCTAGCAGTAAATTGAATCATCACCCACTATATGATCCACCAGAGGCCAAAGAGGCTGTGTGGCAGCAGTACCAGCGCAAGCTGCTTAAGAAGATCATCAAAGCCCATGACAAGCAAAAGACCGGCAAGTTGGACCGCAACCAAGTGGTCAACCTCCTGACGGATCTCGATTCCTCCACTCCACCCGGCACACCGCCGAGTGAACACCAACTTGACTTCCTCTTGAAATCCAGCGCGCCTAGCCGGGAAGAGGGTCCCATGGGTTGTGGGGTGTAGTGCGATTGTTTCCCCAATTTTGTATATACAGGGATCATATTGGCATAATCACAAGAAATTGTAAACTACTATTCAGGGTTTAGCCTGGTTGTTTCCCGGGTTGTGGAGAATCAAATGGAATACTGGGGTTCATTCCATCATGCTAGCAGGAATAAAGCCCCCCAATCCCCAAAGCAGATATTGCCTCCATACGTACTGGCGCTGTATATGAGCTACAGTCAATGTTAGGCCTAGCAAGGGACCGTTAAAGGTGGACATAGGGACCGTTGTTTTTCTTTAGTATAGTCCGTAATACATTCCTGAATAAGGAACTCATGCCCAAAAAGTATACGGTAAGATTTGATTGTAGCTCATCTGGGGTATGGGGGGATAATTAGCTAGGTAGGCCACTGGAATATTTACTATTTTCCCTAATGACCTAATGGCTTTAAATAAGGGACCCTATACACTAATATTTTTCAAATGGTTTTAGGGCCAACCCAGTTAGGCGGAGGTGAGTTAGCAAGCAGGTTTAGTCAGGGCCTCGGAAGACTGCAGTAGTTGTCGGGTGACGGCCTTGCCCAGGTCACTAAGGAAAACTCCTTTTATGACCGGTTTCCTGCTGAGCGAAGTTTCGGTGAAGTTTTATTTTTTTGGATTCTGTCTTGAGTTCAGCTGCTATGTGCATCGTATAGCGGACTCAATACAGACGAGCAATGTTGAAACAAGCCAGCGCATGCAACCCCTCAACCCAGGCCATTGGTTTGGAGACCGTGGGCTCAAAGACCCCAACGCGTGCAAGAAAGCCCTGACGATGTAGAT
>CAJNIZ010008891.1:216614-238787 GCA_905231905.1 Symbiodinium pilosum
CTCAGGGAGGCCCCAGGCACAACTCCTTGTAGGTGTGGGATCTAACCTAAAGCCCTACTCTTAAACTCTGTATGAGCTATAGTCTAAACTCCTAGTATCCCCCTTTATATCCCCTATAGTAGTCCCCCCTATAATCTCCTATATTACCCCCTTTAAGAAGTTTAGACTATAGCTCATATCCTAAGCGACCTGACGTAGCTGCCAGGAAAGAGAGGAGCCCATCGATGCTTTGGAGCTCGAGGAACTTCTATCCTGCTGGCCAACCTTCGCTGAAACTGGGCCACTACATGACCTGAATGCCCAAGTACCCAAAAATCATATACTTAACCAAACCCTGTACTACAATAAACCCTAGACCCTAAGCCAAAACCCCTAGCAGCCAATTATTGGGCACATGGGTACTTAGGGATGGTGTGTTGGGCTTAAGCCTTCAGGATGTAGGGATTTGGGATCCTTTACATATAACGATATGGACTAGAATATGAGCTATCGTCTAAACTCCTTAGAAGGAGGTTATGTACGGGGATTATCTGGGGAAGTATCATAGGGGATATTCAGGAGCATATTAGGAGTTTCGACTATAGCCCATACAGATGACACAGGGTTCAGTGTCTATTTTTTAGGGCCATATAGGGGTTAGCTGCTGCTTGAACTTTAATCCCTCGCTCCTAGTTGTTTGGCATTTTTCCCACCCCAACCCCCCATATAGTAGCCCATATGACCTATAGTCTAAACTCCTTAAAGGGGGACTATTATCAGTGTGAATAAGGGGGATACTAGGAGTTGAGACTGTAGCTCATATGTTGAGGTCGCATAGGTGAGGTTTGGGCTAGGCTGGTATATAGGCGGATGGGATACCATGATTTTTGGTCCCAGGGTTTGAGGGGGGTCTTATACAGCAGTTGCATAAGCAGGGGGATTGTGAAGGTTTAGTTGTGGATCCTTTGCCCTAGTTCTTCTTTCTCGCGTCCTTTTCAGGACAGAAAAATGTGCATGTGAAGAAATTTATTTTCCTCCATGTGAGCCAACATGACGCTTCCCTCAGGAAGGGCCGAGTTTCCATTTCATGTTCTATGTTCTTTTCCGCTTGACTCTCCAATACATCTAGCGAAAAGTGATATAAGAGTTCCCATCTTCGTTTCCAGCAGACCCTGCTCTTAACCCTTAAGCCGCAAACTCTAAGGAACATCGGCAGACGTTCGAGTCCAAGCTTGAGAAGTACGACACCTCCAAGACGGGGAAGCTGTCCAAAGAAGACTTGAAGAGCTTCTCGGCTGCTGCTAAGGAACGTAAGTTGCCATAATGAGGAAGCCCTTCAGTTTACCATATAACCATTTATGGTAGTTCCCCTTATGGGGGGCCCCAGTATAGACCCCAAAAAAATTATAATCCTTATTATAGGGCCCCTCCATGAAGGTATCCTCAATTTTGGCAAGCCCAAAGCCACGTTTGGCAACTTTAGCTCCGCAGCAGCAACCCAGGTTACCTCACTGACCTCAAGGGGGGAATGAAGGTGGGGGTTTCCGAAAAATGTGGGTACTTGGGTTTAGGGTTCAGGGGTCCCAATAATAAGGACTCTAGTATATTGGGTCCATATTGGGGTCCCCCTATTTTGGGAAACGACCAGGTAGCAAATGACGAGGTGGACTGGTTCATCAACCGCGCGGGTCTATTTAGGGATGATGGGAAGATGGACAAGATGGACCTTTCAAGGGCTACTTCAATCTGGTATGCATCTTTGGAGGAGGCGAAGAACAAAGACAAGAAATGCTGCCATATCTCGTAGAGAATCACCCTAAATCCTATAGTCCCCCTTAAGTAGATAGAATATGGCTTTGGGTACAATATAATAAGATCCCCATATACCCCATATTCTATCTACCTAAGGGGGACTATAAACCCCTAAACCCTAAACTAGCCTTGGCGTTGCATCTTCCAGCTGCTGTCAGCTAAAGCCACGATCTTGAAGCACGTGACCACTGTTTGCACCGGGGGCTTTGCAAAGACGTGCTGGAATCGGACAAGGGCAAGGGCACTTGGGTGGACTTTGGCTTGGCGACGATCACACTCCTGGTGACAGAGTCCACGATGATGAATGTGTACATTAATACCTTTGGCAAAGGAAACCAATCCAAGCACAATCCAAAGGGATGGAACTCTCAGTCCCCTTCCTCCAGGGTCAGCTCCTACCGCTCCTTCACCACCTGGTCCTCCAGTGCAAAGGCTTCCAGCGCGGCGTATGCTCGGAGGATGTGGCACAGCCCCCAGCCCTAGTCATCAATTTCTGAGTCTGGGATTGGGATGTGCCCGCAAGTCGAATCCGAACCCTGAAGTGGACTTCCGGTACCACTTGATGAAGCAGGACCAGTTCTTGCGATGAGAGATACAGACCGGTACACGCTTCACAAGGTGGCGGACATCTATCTTGGGTCATGGAGCATTGCCTCCCGTTAGGCCGCCAGAGGGGATATTCGCGAAGACAAGACCACCTCATATACTGGCGTGACACTGGCTGCGTTGACCACTCAGACACACCAAAGAAGATGTACATCTTGGAATCACACTTGGAGGACTTTGTGAACAACGTGAAGCATGTGATCTGCCTGATCTCCACGCACTACTGGACTCGAGCTTGGTAGCCGTATGAATTCTGCCGCACGGTCAAATCTAGCCTGGGAAGGCGGAATCCGCCAGCACCTCGGGACCGCCGCCACGAGGCTGAGCCGGTGCGAGCAGGAGTTCGACCGTGGTGAATTCTCTGGTGAATGCCTCCTTCTAGAACTCCTCATGCCTCGACCCACTGGACAAGAAGCTGATCGACAAAGAAGATCAAAATGGAGTTGAATTCCATGCCCCACTTCAACCGCCTGGCAGAATTTGTTGCTTGCGTGCTGGGTGGCAGCTTCGTTTTGTGGCGAAGGTGTTTTTACCACAACTACGACTCGTGCCTTGCATTCTGGCTAACTCCAACGGTGAGAGTCGCAGCATGGCTCACAAGAAGCCGAAGGAATGACGACATAAATTCATGCTCTGCGCAACCAGTAAGAAAAGTCTCTGTGAAGGGGGATGCGTGGCTGCTGAAACTACAGGCACCAGCCTGGTTGTTTCTAGCATGTTGTGGAGGGCCACGCCCTTCATTTTGACAAGCAACTCCATCGGGGTCACATTGCATGCCGACACTCCCCCAAGACAGATATAGAACCTCATACGAGCTATAGTCTAAATTCCGTAAACAGGGTTACATAGGGGATGATATATATATATATATGTTTTTGGGGGGGGGGGAGTACTATAGGGGTTGTTAAGGAGATGCTAGGAGTTTAGAATATAGCTCATATGAGCCTTTGGGGACAAGAGTTTTATCATCTGACGTGTTCAGCCAACAAGATTCGTTACCTGAGCAGTGTCCCAGCATTCAGAAGGGAATCTTCCCAAACCACGCATGGGGCTGCCTTTTCATAGGATTCACAATGTAGAACTGTTCGGTCCTCCAGGGTTTCAGACTATGAAAAAAAATGGTGTACATGGGAGTTCCCTATTGTTAAGGATCCTTCTTGGGGTCACCATAATGAGGACTACAATACATTGGTGTTTGTGAGGGGGTCCCCTTCTATGGGGCAACTGCCATACAGAGAGGATCGGCGTTTGCTCGCTTGTCCCTGCACTTGCTGAGTTGTTTCTCACGTCGAGGGTCTCATGTAAATTGACTGGCTATCCACTTGAACCCTAAACCCTAAATCCTAAACCCTAAACGCTCTAATCCAAAGGCTTTCGCAACACTTGAGGCGCTCCATAAAGGTGACAGCCCGATGCAATCTGGAAAAGCTCTCTTCCAGGACATATAGTTCTATTTTAAGTAGATAGGATATGGGGTATATGGGGATCCTATCATAATATACCCAAGGCCATATGCTATCTACTTAAGGGGGACTATAACCCCACAAAACTAAGAGCCTGAAATCTGAATCCCGAAGCCAAATTCAGTCTGAAGGAGAGATTCCTGCAACGCCTTCCAGATGGAGGCGGGCTGTGACAGAAGATCTTAGACTTCCAGTGTAGGTTCTAGCAGGAAGGGCACAAGCATTAGGGTTGGGGTTTGGGAGGGGTGTAGGGTTGATTGGCTTTTGAGTTTTCAGGTTGAAGCATTTAAGGCTTTCAGGCCTTCAGACTCTAGGGATGTAAGGTTTAGGGTTTGAGGTTGTCTACTTTGTGGCGGTTTTTGTGCCAGGGATTGCACAGGCTTCGGCATGATGATCTTCACACTGTCCTCTTGGGGGCTCAGGATTCTTGTCAACTACCCCGTCTTAAGGCGATTGATCAGCAACAGTTCGGTGAGATTACGGAGGTTGAGGTTTTGTTTGACCCTACACCTTTGACCCTGATGTCCATCCGTCCAACGTAGCCAGTCTAGTCAGCGTGCTGGGAGCTTTCAGAAATCGGGGTTTGAAGGGATTTAGATGTTTTCTCCATGTTGGAGCCCGTAGCATTTACGGCACGATCAAATGCGGAGCATGCTGCAGGTTCCGCTGGACCCATTTTAAATGCATACCATGAGCATCGGGGGAAGTCCCTAAGTTCAGTATTCTTTGTTTCGCCTATAGTGAGTTTTCTATTATGATACGGGTTCCGAAAACATTAATTTAGGCCAAGTCCCATTGTCATTTTTGGGGATGATCTACATACTTTAGGAGGACCCCCCACCCTTGAATAGTGATATAGTAGGAAAATAATGGGACTTAATATAATCCTTGTTTTCCCTTATAGTCACTATTACAGGGTGGGGGTCCTCCTAAGACCTACTTTAGTCCCCCTTAAGTAGATAGAATATGGAGTATATGGTGGTCTTATTATAATATACCCAAAGCCATGCCATATCTACTTAAGGGGGACTCTACATACTTCAGAGATCCAGCCAGTGCTTCAAGATTCGAAGTTGGAGCCTTCCGCCGAGTCGCCCGACGTTTTGAACAAAACAACGATTGTGTGGCTATGATATTATCACTATTGTCGTCATTGTTATTTTGATTGTGAGTGTTATTTTGAATATTGTTACTCTATCTACATGTATATACAAATCATTTTAGCTTGGGACATGGCGAAGCCCTTCCTGACAGACATTCTCTTTGTCCTATCCCTAAGCACCCTTGCATGGCAAGTGGGGCATCCAAGCAAGGATTTGGCTACATAACCCCATATAGGGATGATATTGGGGCGGCTTAATATCGATTATTAGTATTATTATTATTACTATGCTACCATTACTTTTGCTATCATTACTATATAGACCTAAAACCTAAACCTCGGGAGGGCCCCTGCATGGTCTAGGTAGCTGTAACCCTGTCATCTCTTTCGCCAGGCTACGCCATTACCATTCGCGCCTGCAGTGACGACAAATGTCGTGCTTTGGGGCCGCGGCCTTTTCCTGCAAAAAGCATCTCCAGTGGGATTCCTCTTGAATTCGGGGGCTGGAAAAGGTAGCAGGAGCATCCTAGAGTCAATCAACATTCTACCGCAAATAGCTTTTCTCTGAGCAAAGTTCCACAGCCAAGGGGGAAGTTCGAATTAAAGTCGAGCTATTGGAACGACAGCCGGTTTGAATCAAAAAGCTACGCAAGGCGTGGAGTGCTAAGCAGGACGGTCTTCTTGTCAGATATCTATATGAGCTATAGTCTAGATTCTTTTTCGCCCGCTGAATACCCCCCCATGGTAGTCCCCTATAATATAGCCCCCTTCTAGGAGTTTAGACTATAGCTCTCATATGTGGGAGGGTAATCCTCTCGGACACTTTGCAACCTCCGTATGCCCATGAACTTTGGCATGGGTTGTAGCCTGAGCTCAGCCTCCTTTGTAAGAACCAAAGTTCCTAACCCAAGTCATTCAACGCATCGACGAACCGGGTTGGAAAGAGGCCTTCGATGCACATCCTCGCAGCGACAAGATTCGCTTCCGAAACTAGTGTAAAGTGCGACCGCCAACGGAACATTCGCTGAAGCCTCAGAAACAGATCCTAGAAAAACGAATGAGGCGCGACCCCGTTCCCAACGTGGTACGCGCACGCACTCTGATCTCCGGGTGCGCCAAGTTGTGCTTGCATTCAAGCTCTGCTCTTTATTTGTGAGTGCTGTGCGTTCTGTAGAGGGATCGAGAAGAGCTCAAGCATCGCATCTACGTGCTTTCTCTTCCGATTACGCCCTGCCACACCAGAAACATTGCAGAAACTCGTGTGCTGCAATGCCGCATGGTTCCAAGTGTGTGCATATAGAAGCTGCGACCAGCAGTTTGTGGAGGTACATCATCCGACCAAACCCTTCAGGTCCAGGTCGGGCTGGCGTGGCGATGTGGCGTGACAAGAGTTCAAAGGTTCTGCAGGGTAATTAGGGGCTTGGGGGCAGTGCTTTCAGGAGTCTGGCTTCAAGGCCTTAGCATTCCATGCCCTTGCAGGGGTTGCTGGCTGATGTCGTAGGCGTCGTGGTGACTGGCGTCTCGCAGACGGACTTGGGTGGTAACGTGCCGCAGTGGGTCCAGGGCCTTGTCAAGAAGGCCGGTAGTGCAATGGCACCTGCACCTGCTTTGGCGATTAATTATTCTACTGTAGGGATTGTATAGGGTTAGATAGGGTTAGGTAAGGTTAGTGAGGGTTTTAAAACGCTTTATAGAGGGTATATAGGTTTTGACACGGTTATATCGGGTTTTATAGAAGAGCCCGAAGCCTTGGAACGCGACTGCACGTTGGTCTTCATCAGGAGTAGGGCTCCCTTCTGTACCCCGCCAAAAGAGAAGCAGCATCATAGGTGAAAGGTCCAATAGGAAACCTTTGTGTGCGAACCTCCCATGATCTCGACTCCTAATGTAGACCCCTGATTCATAAACCCTTTCCCCTTATTAAGGATTAGACTAGGGATCCGAATATTAAGGCCCTTGAAAAGAGGAGGTTGATTAATCATGGGTCCCAAAGCCCTAAACCCTAAATAGTAAATTCCATTTTCTTTTCCAGTATCCTTATATAATCCCAATATAACCCCCATATTACCCTTAAGTCCTGCTGACTGGTGAGGCTGGCAAGCGCAAGCCAGTAGAATGGGCGCAGCGACTGGAGGAAGCTCTGGTTTAACTGTGCAAATTTCTGTGAATGCATGGGTGCGGGGGGGAGCATACTTCTGACCCAAAGGCTTCCAACATCTATCCCCAGATGAGGAGTATGTTCGAAGGTTCCCGCTCAACAGGCGCATGTGCAGACGGGAAAACCTCCAACCAGCAGAGGACTTGGGTAGGAAAGCACTGAAGTTGCAACTGGGCTTTAGGATCCTCTACTCCTTTTTTGCCACCATTGGAATCCGGGAATCCCCCTCCCTAAACCCTAAGCCCTCAATCCCTAGTACCAATTTGAGAAACATCCACAAGTCCACAAGATGGTGAAATTCCATAATTGGGGGGTTGTGGGCAATCTGTTTATGGCCTGGGGTTGGGGAGTTGAGGGTATTGCTTAGATATGGTGAAGTCCAAATTATAGCCAGGCAATACCCTTTCCATCCCTGTATAGCTAGAAGATAGTGGGCACTGGTGTTTTGCAATATGCAGACCTAGGTCATTACCCAAACCCCCTAAAGGATCCAAAAAATGGAAACCCCCCAATATGAACCCATTACTACATTGGGGAAGCTAGGGGATTCTTAGGGGGTTCCATTTTTTTGGATCCTTTAAGGGGTCTGGGTATTGGCCGGAGGCGATCATTTGGTACTAAACCCTAGGCCCTATGCACTCCAAGCGTAGAGGATCACTGCAACATGAGAGCGGGCTTGGACGTGCGAAGCCGGGGACTCTGCTTGGAACTCCACTTGCGCCCTTGTACCTTCGTACCTAACTTCATGTCTAGTGGGTCAGGAGGACTTTTGCCGCCTGTGTGCGGGTGGTTCTCCTCTAAATCATGGGTATTGGGATCATATGGGGGTTGCTCAAAATTTGGGGTACTTTTTTGGGGGGCCCAATGATGAGGATCATGATATTTTGGAGGTCTATATTGGGATGCACCATTTGCGGAAGCTCTCATATGGGGGAGACCTTCATTTTGAGAAATAGACGTTTCTCACATTGGTACCAATGGATTCCTCAACATGAAGCCCCACGATCCCTGTATGTCCCCTGCAGGACAACCAAAAAAACTCAGCTCGAAGCGACGACATCCATCAAGCAGAAGCTGGAATACGTAGCAGTATTTTCGTCCCTTTATAAGCCCTGTGTAGTAGTTGTATAAGCCAGATTACGACGACCTCATTTCAAACGGTTGCTCATTTTGAAGACATTTCCAGAGGGGCTGACTTCCAGCTTCTGAAATTTGCAAAACCCCAATCCATATAGCTATCTAGTATATAGTTGTTCCCTAGAGTAGGTAGTTGTATGCGAACCCCTTTAGTACTATGTACCTATACGGGACCTTGCTATAATTACTGAGGCCCTTGCGTTAAATCAATGCTCTCCCTCACAGTCTACTCAGGTAGAAACAGGCTCACTTTCGCCGATCTGAAGAGCAAAGCGCGAGGCGGTTGCAGCGTTTTGGGTAGGAGAATGGGGACCTTCATTTTTTGAAGCACTGATGTACCACAAGGGTATCCGAAGCTCAGTAGCTGTTTCAATCCGCTTTGCGAGTTTTGGTTTCCCACCGGCGTGCACACCCCTGCAGCACCCTTCGCTTGTTTGTGCAAGGGCGGTCCTTGGGAAAGTCTGACAATGGCGGATTGGTTTCAGCTAGGCAGAGCCCCGATGCATCCTCAGAAAGGGAAGTGGCTTCTTCCTCAACACCTATTATTACTATTAGTATTACTAACTTATTACTCTTACGACGACGACTGCTACTGCTACTGCCACTGCCACTGCTACTTCTACTACTACTACTACTACTACTAGGTGCGCGTCTCATATGTGACGCTATGTTTTCCTTGCATTCGTAATGGTTTTACTATGGGTCTTTGCTCATTCTAACCTCCCGGACCTAGTTCCCTTTTTAGCTCTTTTCTGTGATCTACCGTTTTTTAATGATTTAATTCTATCATCGCCCCATTAGTCCAAGCTACGCTCCATTAGTCCAAGGGTTTGAGGAGTTCTGATTTAACTTTATCATCGCCCTATTAGTCCAAGCTGCGCTCCAGTAGTCCAAGGGTTTGAGGAGTTCTCATTCAGGGTTTATCGTTCTCTTGCATATGGAGTATTATTTCCCATGAGTTAGAAAAAACGACTGCATCATCAGCATCTGGAAACAAGGAAAGGGTAGGGTGAGGGAAGGTCTAAACCCGTATTTTGGCAGAATTTCATTAACAAAAAAAGTAGGCCGGGCCTACCTAAACCAGGGAGAACCCTATCTTGCCAACCCCCTAAAACCATCAGCCTGCAGCGGTTCTAGGCTTAGCGCCGGCCATCAAGATAAAGAGATATAGGATTAGGTGGGTGATTTTTCGTATGGTTTGGGTATATAGGATTTGTGTAAAGGCTTTTTTTAAACTGGGTATGCTGTTGCATAGGTTTCGGCTACAATGTTGAGGGATACCGTAATAGTTTTTATGGATTATTGTACTATTAAATCCATAGGGTTAAGTTGGGTTTTTGGAGTGGGTTTGGTTTAGGATAAAGGTTTCCATAATAGATGTGGGGGCCATACTGCCTTTCCTTTACAAACACATGTCTCAGCAACAGCTCAGGCTGTCTCCACAAAGAAATGTCGCAGATTCATAACACAGAAAACACTGAAAAAGGACCCCCCCCCCGCACTTTATCGAATCCTAAAATGTGTGGCAAGCGTGGCACTTTAGACATGCGAAGTACACAAAAGTGTGGCGTCACCAACGGGACGCGGACCTACTACTATTACTATTACTATTACTATTACTACTACTACTACTACTACTACTACTTAATGTCCTTCCAAGTCGCTTCGCAGTAGAAAGATCGCTTCCCCTCAAGAGTAAGATGTAGAAGCTTACATTATTCTCAGTTTTATGGCCCCAGATACCTCTTGTAGTTATGGTAAAGGGCGCTGCAAATAAACTCATCATGATATTGGTAATTACGGAGACCCGTACCGTACATTTGTGTGTTGTGGGGTCTCTGAATTTGCCTGAACACCCGAAAACCTAAACCCCAAACCCTAAACTTATACCCTAAACCCTAAACCCTAAAACCATAAGCCAAGTCTCGCAGGGTGGACCAAAGAGCTGCGGGCCCAGTCTTGGAAATTCCAGTGCTACAGGACCAGTGTTATGGTCCCTTTAAAGAGAGTTTATACAGGGATACAGGGGTTATAAAGGCTTATATAGGGATAATGGAAAAGAAAATGGAAACTATTGAGGGTTTGGGGTTTAAGGTCATAGGGATTTACAGTGGTAGGTTTGAGAAAGCCATTTAATTTCTATTACTCTTTGTCCTTCAACAATCCTTATAGAGCCCAAACCTACCCTAATATAGGGAATGTACTCGTTTCAGGGCTTAGGGGTCTAGATAATTACCAACTAGACTCAAATGGAAGAGAAGGTGGAAAATGAGATGGAAACTGGGGCTGCATAGGGGTTTTAGAGGGTAGTTACCTATATTCATGATCCTAGTTTTCTGGCATACATACGGTATAGGGTAACTCAAAGAGACTTTTTCAATGATGTTGGTACTTATGTAGGGTACTGGAGTAGATACGTAGTGAGTGAATGCCCAAAGTTGGTGGCTGGCATCTGCAGTTACGCGTGGACTGCTACATCGGGGTTTGGGGTTTAGGGTTTAGGGTCTAGGGCACATCAGAAGAAGAACATATATGAATTAATCCCTGCTCCCTATAAAACCCCCCGCCACTTCTAATAACCGAAACTTTCAGTGAATCATGAGTTCCGCTACGACCCCCCTCCATCCTGCCCCCCCTCTCCCCAGAGGATCACCTTCAGGGCTTCACTAAGGCGAATCAATGAATCCGGAGCCTAGAGCGCACAGAGTAGGGGGAGGAGGTAGGGGAAGCCACATTTAGGTGTACCGGACCTGAATGTCGAGAAATCTTGGAGCAGCCACCAGGGAGGATCGAACACGTAGTTCCTTAAAGCAAGACACAGTACCCCCTGAAGCAATACCACAAAAGATCCTACACATCCTAGGAGATTTACTCACATGTGTAAGCCTGGGGGAGTGAATGTAGGATAGATAAAGCAGGTATATATGGGCAGGCGTTTGGTACGGTCTAGGAGGGGGGGGGAGTGCCATGAACGCGCAGAATCTCCATGACCGTTTTTGTTTTCAACCCTTCGCACTCTCAAAAATGCCAACAGTCACACATGGACTGGGTGTTTGGAAGGGAAAACACCAGCCACCCACAGGGAAGGGGAAGGAGGCCAAGACCAACAGGGTGCATACTAAGGGCTGCGTAGGAATACTGGTGTGTGCATATACAGGGTGTCCAATTCTGGGGGACCATAAATGAAGAAAGAAAGATCATAATGTTAACTGTGCATTTGGGCTATCTAAGGACCAGTACTTGGGTCCACTACCCCTAAACCCTACCTAAACCCTAAACACTTTCAAGAGCCCAAAATCCTAAACCCCAAACCCTAAAACCCTAAACCATAAACCCCAAACCCTAAACCCCTGAAGCTCTTGTACTGCTGTTGTCTCTCCCCCCAGGCTGGCGCAGAACCCATGTTTTCCGCGCGACGGGGCCTCCACCAGGCCATCCGTGAGTGAGTATCGGGTATGTGTTTTGCGGCTTAGGACTTAGAGTTGAGGGTTACGATTTAGGTTTTTATGTTTTCGGGTTTGTGGGCTCAGGGCTTCGGTTTGGGATTTAGGGTTTTTAGGACGTCGGGGTTCAGAGTTTTGGGCTGTCAACATTCATTTTCTGAACCATCTGACTTGTTGCGAGGATAAAGCTACCCATGATGGCTACAGCGATTATTGACACTATTAGCCAGAACACAATGACGACAACAGCGGTTACTTCTACTTGTTCTGTGCTTGCTATTTTTTTGATTGCCGTCATTCTTCTAGGATCAGGGGTTGGGCCAGGAGTGAGGACACTGGTTTGTTCCACCTTGGGAGTTTGACCAAATCACAACTTCCGGATCCGCGACCTTCTCGACTCTCAGCTTGTTCTGAGTTGCTTCAGCCATACCCCAGCAATCCTTAGTCCTAGCTTTGTGGCTCCCAAACCCTAAGCCCGAAACCTTCAGCCTTCTCCAAGCAACGCTAGCAGGCGATCAAGGGCGTGCTCGCCAACGCGTGAGGGCTTGCAGGGAGCTTACGCCAACTGAGTGCCTAAGTTCCCATTGCCACAGCGACGCCTGTTACTTCCTGGTTTTTAGTAGGGAATGAAGGAATGTAGTCCTTGTGTAATTCCTGTATACTATATCCTTCATTCCCTACTAAGCACCAGTAAGGTCAGATATTGAAAGCTGCCCCGGAGGTTGTCTGTGTGTCTAGCAATTTGACGGTTTCCCAAATTTGGGGGTAGTTTTTTAGGGGTCCCTAGAATCAGAATCCTAATATATTATAGGGTCTCTACTGGGATTTGCTGGGCATACTAAAAATCTTGCATGACCCTAAATACTTTAAACCTTGTGAACTACAGTAATATAGTATAGTAAGGCCATGCAGGATTTTTAGTATCAACAGTACCATGTGCAGTTTCTTTTAACTTTGCCAAGGCCCCAGCCAGAGACCAACAGTGTACAGACACGCTAGTGACTGGTGATTCAGGGAGATTGCACGAGTGAATCGTAATAATCCCAAGATCATCCCTACACATACCCCTAGAAGAGTCCCTATATTGACTTCCCAACTCCCCATTAAGCCCCTCTATATATATATATATACACATGTCATTCCACGTATGTATATATGTATATATAATAGCTCCTATGTTCATTCCCCCGCCCTAACCTCTAAACCTTGTAGTCGTGCATGTATTCACTCCCAACTCTCCCTTTAGCACCAGTAAGTCTAGCTGCTGATTGGGAGGGGACATCAGAGGCCTGCTGACCAAACCCTAAACCCTAAACTAGTAGTACAAAGGACTGATGGGTTTAGGGTTTAGGGTTGGGAGTTTAAGGTTTAGGGTACAAGGGACTGATTGAAGCAGACCCCTCTCCCGGTCCTTGTGTTTCACCTTGCCCGAGCCTGGATGATTCAATCGGCCTGAGTTCGGTCAGCTGGGTCATTGTTGTCTCAAGTTCGCTTAAAATTTGAGGCTTAAGACACTGGGGTTCAGGGGTCAGGGATGTATGAGATCCAGAACAATAATGCGCAGTCGTGGCCAAAGAGCGATTTAATTAGGTCGGGGGTGTTGGCCGGAATATCGCACAGCAGTGCGCTCTAAGGCCACAAAGAGCTTAAATGCACGCACCTCTTGGATGTGAGTTTCCTGAAACAGTGTTAAATAATCTTTGCTGGTGATACTTGTCATCATGCATGTGTATATATATATGTGTATATACACATGCGTGCAGGTTCCCGAACGGTCCTTCATCTTAGAGAAAAGGCCCATGAGCCATACAATCTTTGAGGTACGATTGGCTCAGTTAACTTGTTCATGGTTCGCGCGTAAACGTTTACGCACGAGGTTTGGAGGTTTGGGTGTCAGGATTTCCTGAGCAGCTGCCTGAGGGAAACCTTGCAAATTGAATTCTGTATTCAGCTCCAGGAGCAGCCACTAGACTTTCAGTAGTAAGACCAACCTCTAAAAACTGGACCCTCAATAGTTAGGGGTTGCCCCTCCATACTGTTGATGGACAAATCCTGCGCGAGCCTCTACACCTAGACCTTAGGAATCATGGTGTCATGGTATACCCACAGGGTCACGAAGGCGCGGCCTCTGGGGTGGGTAGTATAGGGAGGAAGGAATGGTCAGGAACCAAGGTATCAGAGTCGAATGATAATTGATGTGATTTTTTGATTGGCGGGAGGGAGGGTGGGTAGGGCAGCCAAGCCCTCTTGGTCCACTGCAGAAGACATTCCCGCTCAACGCCCTATAACCCCAGTTTCCATTTCAGATTCCATGTTCTTTCAATGTGGTTCTCCGCTATTCTAGTTACATTCAGATGATAGCTTCCATTATCTTGTCCACTTTTCCAGTTACTTTGGGGTAACCCAAATCCACTGGTTTTTCCCTGAGACCCTACCAAACCCCTTACCCCCAAGCCCCTACACGAATAACCCCCAGAGCCCCAAACCCCAACAGCACCTTAAACCGTTAATCCAAAACCTTAGCTAGAGTGACCTTAGACCCTACAAAAAGGTAAAGATACCAAAGCATTGGGTACAACTCCCTAGGTACATAGGTTTCTCTAGGGGTAAGCCTTAGCTGTAGAAGCTCGGGCCATATCAGGTGAGTAGTA
This sequence comes from Symbiodinium pilosum, assembly GCA_905231905.1. Taxonomy (NCBI): domain Eukaryota; class Dinophyceae; order Suessiales; family Symbiodiniaceae; genus Symbiodinium; species Symbiodinium pilosum. Next base: position 230,966 of record CAJNIZ010008891.1, read on the forward strand.
TTTTATTTGGGGATATTATGGTACCCAATATAGAGTAAGATAATATCCTCCTTTTGGGGTATAGTATTTTATATAAGCACTATAATCTTACTGGGTTTAACCACCAGAAAAACGCTACTCAGGTGTGGCATCCCCAGCTCACCTGGCCCTTTATGGCCTTCCTTCTTGGGCGGGGTTTAGGGCTTAGTGTTTAGGGTTTAGGACAAAGGTAAGGACAACCAGGATGCTGGGTGTAGGACTTAGGGCTTAAAGGCTTTGGACTTTTAGGCTCATCCAAAAAACTCGTAGACGAGTCTTTGTATGTGAGGGTTTCCCAAAATTAGAGGTACCTTTTCGGGAAGGCCCTGAAACAAGCATTATCGTATTTTGGGATCTATTTTTGGGGTCGGTCCCTCTATTAAGTAGAGAAACCACCATGTTCCTGCTTGGGGAAGAGCATTTGCTTCAGACAAGCAACTGGATCAGTCCCAACAATGAACCAGACAGAACGTGTGGAAAGTCTGAGCCGTCTGGCAAGAAGGGCAAGTCCACCAGGAAGCGTCTCAAAATTCTGGGCCCATGTGTAGGTGGAATGAGCTTGCATGAAAGCTGCATGGAACACCAGACACCCAGGGATTCCTACTTGTTCCCTAACCCTAATACATCTGTAGTAGGGACCTCCCTTTTGAGACGTTACCTCCACAAGTTGCTTTTGAAGGCTATGTTTTGACTGGCCGTCCTGCTCGTCGTATGGAGTCTCCTCCCAAAGCTGATCTCTGGGTAGCCTGGGTGTAGATTTAAGGGTCTCATAGCTTATCAAAGTCCCGATTTTTTAGCTGGGTCCTTATCCGAAGGACTGTCAAGCTTTGACGGGGGGTGTATGGCATGGACTGTAAAACTGAAAATGCTCGCTCTACAGGACGACCGGTCTTACATCAAGCCTTGCCGAAGCCACCTTTCTGAGCCTCACCATATTCAAGTCAAAAAAAGTGCGGTGTTGTGGGTGCTCTGGCGGTCATCAGAATTTCAACTTTTCGGAATTTTGAAGCCCCCAAACTCCAAGCCCATGACGAGTGGACTTTCATTCTGGGAAGTACACAAGTGGCCAAGGCACTTGAAGGACTCCCGACCTGCAGGGTCTTCTAGGTTCTACATATTAGACCCTGAGCCCCAAATCTGTTGCACGGCTGTGTTTGGGTCCATTGGTTTGCGGGCGTTGTCATCTCTCAGTGGACGTGGGAGAAGATCCGCACAAGCTAGGCACCCTTATTTCAAGAAAGCTTCCCACAGGCCTCATTTACAATGTCCTGAAGGGGGGTATGGTCCAAGGGGTGGTAGGTAACCCAGTACTTAATCCCCCCTCGTCCACCCTAGTACCCCACAAGGCTCCTAGTATCTACCTCCTTGGACCCAACCCCCTTGAGAACATGGTACCCTAGGCCCTGAAGGACATGGTAACTCATTCTGGCCTAGGAGTGAAGGAATGCAACCTTATAGTGGTCCCTATAGAACCCATGATAGTAGTTTCCATGTTCTTTCCACTCCTTCTATCTAAACCCTAAACCCTATAGTAGTTTCCATGTTCTTTGCTTCGCTGCCCGCAGCCAGCATTTCCGAAATTTTCGATTTTCGCAGGCCAGCCTTGCGTACCAATTTTGGGGAGCCTTTGCTTGTACCCCTGGGCTTAGGGAGTTTAGTGTAACCCAAAAGAAGGTGACAGTTGCAAGGGCTGTAGAGGGATGTGCAGTGGTGATATGCAGGGTTAGGATTTTGATGACACCAATAAGAGCATACGATGGAAAAAGTGTGGAATCGGACTGCTGATTGGTAGTTTACAAGGATCTATATAGGGCTTTGGGCCCTACGCAGTATAGTCAGAAACCTACACCCTAAACTCTTTAGCACTGTAAGAGTCACGTGATGGTCACAAGGTGCTAATTTGCTGGGTCAAGGCGTCCTGCTCAATTTCAACACGTTCGGATCCATTTGGGAGGAAGGAAAAGTGGGTTTTAAGAGACCTTGAAAGTTTGAGAAGTAACAAGTTGGAGGCCCTGTACAAGAGGCTGGGTTGCTGTTAAGGAAGTTATTTCAAGTTACAAGATTACGGGCAACAAGATGCTGAGTTGCTGTTCCTGAACTGAATTTCAGTCACAACATTATGGGTATATGGTACATAACGGCATTTCCTTATTATAGGAATGTCAAGTTCCTCAACAGCAGGCCAGGAGGAGATTCGTATCAGATGCCCGTTTGGTGTTGGGCCTCAGTTGCCACGTTGCGTGTCCATTAAGGAATTGTTTTTGCTCGTTTTAATGCTCATGTACTGTCATCCTGGGTTCCCCTATTGCAAACCTTGTGGGCAGTTCTCAGAAATAGGGACCCATGTTAGAACCCCTTAATATTAGGTGCCATGATATAGTCTACAACCAAAAGGGGCCCATAATTTTGAAAATAACCATGGTACCGAATTGGCTTACTGCCATCAGTGTTCCCCCATTTCAAGCCGAAGTCTCAAAGCCCCAGCCTTGGGACTCCCAGCCCCGAGCCCCAACCATTGAAAAAACCTTGAAACTCCTGAGCCCTAATGTAGACCCCTGAAGAGTAAACCCCTTCCCCCTGATAGGGATTATAATCGGGATCCTAATATTAAGGCCCTTAAAAGGAGGGGGTTATTAATCATGGGTCTACATTAACCACACCCTAAACCCTTAACCCCGCAACCCGTCAGCCATCAGCCCTGAAGCCAAGTGGAGGTTCCAATCAATGCTAAACCCATCCCCACGAATTCCAGTATATAAGGAATTGTCAAATGCACTAGTAATCATTGTTAAGGTTTTGGGGAGCATATGGGTGGTTGTCAAAATTATGGTCCCTTTTTGGGTCCCTATTATAATACGGCACCTAATATTTAGGGTACCCAAAAAGGGACCATAGTTTTGACAACCACCCATATGATAATCGCATACTTTGGAGCCTTGGGGGCGTAAAAAAGCCCAGGATCAGCGGCCTCACTACAGACATGGCCGCGCCGTATTTGGAAGAGCCGCTTTACGCCTTCTGGAAAAATGCGGGTGCCGGTGAGGACCCACCCACCCAGAGTAAGGGGATGGGCGGGCTGCAAAAAGACAAGGTTTTTTTGACTTCGCCTTGCCGAGGGTTCAGGATTCAGGGGGTAGGATAAGTAGACTTTTTATTCGTTGGCCGCGGTGGGCGTGTGTTTAGCCCATCCCGCTATTCCCTACTAAGAACCAGTAAGTTCTCCACAGTCTGTATGTCCAAGTCCCTCTTTGCTCTTTGATCACCCCTCCTTGATCTGTATCTGTCTTGCTGGGCGTGCATTTGTGAGCTACGGACTAGACTTAGTCTGGTGGGGACATATGAGCCAGGGCCTAAACTCCTGGTATCCTCCTTCATATCCCCGTGGACCCCCCCCCCTTTAAGGAGTTTAGACTATGGCTCATATGGAAGGCATAGGGGGACCTTCGGGGCATGCAGGTTTACTTCCAAGGGGATGGGTGTTCTTGGCGCAACCACAAACACAACTCTAACTGGCTTGGGAAAATCGAGGGAGGCTAAATTGGGGCAGGCATGTCCCGGTTTAGGGATTAGGGTTGAAGCGCAGGGCTTTCTCTAAACAGGAGTGCAATGGGGCCCTCAGGATAGACATATGGGCATGATAAGAGGAATGCGGGTCCCTATTTGGCATTGTATAAAACCTCGGCCAGTCATTTCGAGAAACTTTGATATCAATGTGGACAAGATGAGCCTATTCATACTTCTCAGCCCCTCAATGAATTTTGAATATAGTACCATTTTATGGTGGGGGATCATGCAACATTAGGGGGTGGCATTTGACAGAACTTCCTGGCTTAGTACATGGGGAAATTCACGAGGTCTACACCCACATGCTGTTGTACACAATTTCTGCTAATGCCTGCTTTCTAGGGATCCCAGACCTCCTTGCTTCTTCTTCCAAACCGCCAAAGCTGGATCATTGTCCAGGAACATATAGGATGAATCACGCCATGTGTAAAATTTTATTCCAAAATCACCAGGAAGCCAACTTTCACACAGTTATCGTGCCAACCTGCTGGCTTCTGTTGCACAGATTGCAGGACGCTCATGTGCGCCACATTCCCGCCTGACCTGCCCGCCCAACCTTTGACAGTAAAGCCCCGCACCTACACTCGAGCCTGAACTCTGGCCGTTTGCAGTAGCCTGGAGAGTTTCCAATACTATTCTCTTACAATCCTTCTGTATCTGTATTCATGATAGACCCCAAGGCCAGATTCTAAATAGGCCCCTACATGAGAATCCCAATGTCACTCCATGTATACACATATATACACACATGCATGACATTGTTCCATTGTCTGTCTCATGTTCCATTTCATTCTCCATTATTTGTTGGAATAATCCCTGATACTAGCCTGTATAACTGAGCTAGGGCTCTGAATCAGCCAGCCGCTACGCAAACCCTGTAACTAAACCAGGACACTGCCGAGACTCCCGGCATGCGAGTTGACGTCGAGACGCAAGACAGCATTGAACAGCGTGGTCTCGTGATTAGGGTTTAGGGTCTAGGGTTTAGGGTGTAGGGGCCATACTGAAGCATCCATAGGGTGATTTCCCCCTCACAGGAGCTGTCCTGAAAGGGGTCTTGTTAGCTGGCTATGAGGACTGCTGTTACCCATCGTGGTAACAGACACTGCAAGCGAGAATGACCTAAAGCATGCACGCAACCCAATATGGTATGGGAACCCATAAACGAAGTGTTTTGGGAAATCTCCCTGGGTAGTGTGTGTTGGTTTCGTGAAGTTCCTGGTGAGGAAGCAGAAAAAAGGAGATGTATGCCAACTTATGCCCTGAATTGGGTTTAGGGTTCAGGCTGTGGTACCTTGAGAGAAGCTAAAAATCCTACAATCCCTGCTGTCTGCGATTTATCTTCCAACGCTCTGAACGGTTTTTTGGCATGTGGAACGCCGCTCAGTGCTAGACTATGAAGATTGAAGCCTGGAAGCACATAAGAGAGAGGATGTGGTGCAGTGCCAGGACATATCAGGGTTGTCTGTAGATTGATTGCGTACAGGCTTTAGGGTCTAGGGTTCAGGGCTTCGTAAGGTACACCCTCGCAGTGTGGGTAGAGCTGTCGGACCCTGTTTGTTTTGTGAAGTTTTTGAAAATCGTTCAGATCATGTTATTCCTTTTGCAAGGGTTCTGCGTATTTTTTTGAGAAGCTCCCTATAACTCCTGCCATAAAGGCCCTCCATGTTGCCCTGATGCTCCCAGTAAGCCCAAGGTGTACCCTTTTTTTCGGGAGACCCTAAACCCTAAACCCTATCCTGAGCCCAGCTGCTGGGTGGGATTGGCATTTCTTCGCGAAAAGCAGAGCTGGCAACCCGTATTCCGTTGTGGAGATTATCAAGGGTTTAGGGTTCTGGGTTTGTGGATTGGGTAGCTCCGACTCCGAAAGCAAGGACCCTGTCATAGTTCCCTGGCTCCCCATTTGGGGAGTTGGGGTGACTAGCATCTGCTCGTCAAAAATTGGTCCGAAATTGATTTTCTTCCGAACTGAATTTAGGTCTTTTTTTTAGTAGGCTTAAAAGTAAGGATGCCTAGGACCTAGGTTTAGGGTTTAGGGTTTAGCGCCTAGGTTTCTCATCTTGATTATCGGAAGTTTTCACCTACTTACTAAGTCCCCCTGACCCTCCAACTAGGGACCCAGGAAATTCCCATAGCATTTGCGAACCCTCAGCGGGAAAACCTAGAGCTGTTGCCCCCCCCCAAAAGCCCTAAACCTGAAAGCTGCTCCCCCACTTAACCCTAAATATATCATGATATACTATATAAACACTCTAAGATACTAGGTAATATACTATAATATACTATATAATACTACAATCTACTTTATAATATACTTTATAGTATACCTTTACAAAATGCTATGATATACTGTGGCCCAGCAAGGAAGTACCGCATGAAGTATCGCTCCTATCGGCTTGGATACGCGCAAGCAGCGAAAGGGCAGGTTACAGACATTCTGAAGGATGCTGCCGCTGAACCGCATTTAGGGTTTATAGGGTTTAGGGGTTTAGGGTTTATGGGTTTAGGGTGTAGGGGTTTAGGGTTTAGGGTTCAGGGTTTGGGGTTTAGGGTTTGGTAGTTTAGGGTTTGGGGTTTAGGGGTTTAGGGTTTTAAGGTGACACATGGGGATAGATAGGAATGATGGAGATTCAGCTGGAAGAGAAAGCAGACAATGAAATGGATCTTGGGTGTATGCTGGGGCATTATCATGGTCCTAGATTCCTGCGATAATAATTTTAGTACAGGGTGCCTCAAACAGACCACAAAATCATGTTGGTGATTCCAACACCCCTGCGCATTGCTGCGGCAAGTTGTACGCATGCTTCCAAAGGTTGATGAGGGTGAATAAGGAACACGTGAAAAGCCGCCATTCAGGTGCTTCAGGATAGTTCAGGATAAACCTTAAACCCTCAGGAGAAGGACAGCACCTTGGATTCCAAGCACAAGATCACCACCACCCGAGAAGCAGCTCGGCCCTGACTTCATCACGATCTTGTAATGGGTTTAGGGTGTAAAGGTTGAGGAATCGAGTCCAGGGTACTGTGCTTACTGGTTCTTATAGGGAATACGGCAATGTAATCCCTATATAATCCCCTGTGTCCCTTGTTTCCTACTAAGAACCGGTAAGTGCAGGGACCTAATTGACTAGCAACTAATATTGTGGCCCTAGTTTCCTTACAGAGCTATGGTAGACGGTACCTCAAATAGACCTGAACATGACATCAGCTATTATTCCTGACTGCAAGATCTACCGACATCCCCAAGAACGGAAATTCAAAGGGAAAAGAGCATGGAGCATGGAATGGTAACTTGGGTTTTACAGTTTTTGGCATCGTCGCCAATGTTATGGTCCTAGATTCCTTGTGTTCTTGTGGTACAGTGCCTCAGTCAGACCTCAACATGATATTGCTAATTGTTCAGGGACCTTGCAGTGCAGTATGGTACAGTGGCATTCTTGCTGTTGGCTTGGCTGGGAACATTGGTGATTCCACCTTGCGTAGGAGACTTTTGCAATGATGTTTCTCGCATGCCAAGGACAAGGAATTGATCGACCTGCAGCTGAACTAGAGGGGAAAGGGATGGACAGCTGAAGCTAAAATTCCGAGTCTGGTTGAAGGCACATGCAGGCGTTCGAGCGTTCACGTTTCTGTTTTGGGGTGGCTTGAAGACTTGTTTCATGCTGCTAGTTCTGGCAAGACCCAACACGAATGTGGCTCCACAGCCCCTCAACCCCAACCCCAAAACCCAAAACGCTAAGCTTTACTTCCACATTACTGTATGTCATCCGACGACCCACCAGGTGCTGATTTGCGTAAACAGTGGTCCCAAAATGGGCTTCATCTCAGCCTTTGGAATTACGTCTAGACCAGCCGGATAGTGTCAATAACAATAATTCCCGTGCCGGTCAGGTCCCTTGCTTTGGTTACAATCTCTTTTGTTAAGTATCGCGGTCAGCCGCCATACGTCAGGTTCACTTTCTGTGTTTGGGTAACATCGTGGGGCTACCACGGGCCCGACAAACCCGTTCTATTGGGCCTTATCAATTTGGGGGGTGCATGTTGGGGAGGGCCCATGGTGGCCCTATGAACCATAGTCTGAACTCCTCCAAGGAGGATTATATAGGGGAGTAGTATAGGGGTTATCAAGGGGGATTCTAGGAGTTTAGACTACAGCTCATATAACCCCAAAACCCAAACCCTAAATCTTTGGGAACCCCAGTAGAGGGACCTTTCACCCTTTGGAGAATGATAACAGCACC
>CAJNIZ010008892.1:45053-58987 GCA_905231905.1 Symbiodinium pilosum
AAGCGGGGTTATTATACAACCCCACCTCCATAATGAGGAGCACACAATAATCATCGAGTGGTTTGAGGGTTGGGTACGTAGACAAAATCCGCCATTTTGGGAAACCCTAGAACCTCAGCCCTAGAACCCTTATATCCCTCTTTAAAAGTACCATAAGGTACCTCTAATTTGATCCCAAAACTAAACCCTAAACCCTAATAAATCCCCATGTTATGATCAGCACTCCGTGCCGTAGAGCGGCCACGAAAGTCTGCGCTAAGCGAGACCAGTCTTTGCGTAGCAGTGACCTCTTCGGGGTTTAGGGTTTAGGGTTTATATAGGGTTTAGGGTTTACATAGGGTTTAGGGTTCATATAGGGTTTAGGGTTTAGACGTCTTAGACTTGGGCCCAGAGAAGGCCTCCCCGAAGGCTCCAAGTACGCAAGAATTGGGTACTTGTAATTTTGGGAATACTTCCTTATTGAGTACAGTACAGGTTTTGGGGAAGTAAAGGAATATTGGGTACTTGGACCCTTAAAGGGTTTGTGGCTTCGGGATTAGTATTCGGCCTTGGGGATTACCAGGACAGCTCGCATACCCTCTATAGAGCCCAAATACACCCAAATAGGACCTACGTAAATCCTTCTTCACCGCCCCTAGTGGCAAAATACTTGCCGTATGGTATTATCATTTACGGATATGAGGGGAGTATGTATGGTTAGGGGGTGCGGAGGTGTATTATATTATGAGGGTGAGGCCACTGCAAGCCTTTGCAAAAGCCTAAACCCTAAACCCTGAAAACTAAACCGCCCGCGACTATCCTGAAACCTTGAACCTAACACCCCAACCCTAATCCCTAAACCCTAAACGCAAGCCTTATACCTGAGACCCTAAAGCCTCAAGCCCTCGTTGCCTGCCAACTGAGCCATAGTCCAAACTCCTAGTATCCCCCTAAATAGATCCGATAAAACTCCCCTCTATATTCCCCTATATATACCCCTTTAAGGAGTGCAGACTATAGCCCAACTAGCCTCAGAGAGGGAAACAGGCTTTGACTAGCCCAGTTGTTTTGCATCAGCTGCTCGCGGGCCTGCCACTCAGGTCTAGCGCTTGAGGCTTGAGGTTTAGGGATTAGGTTTAGGGTTTTAGGGTTGTACTTGCGGTTTGTTGGAGTTTGTGGGGTAGGAAGATGAAAGGGTTATAGAGATGTATGCAGGCACGGGTTCAGGGCTTCAGGGTCGAGAAATTTTGGGTTATAGGGTTGCATAAGCATATATAGGGATGGACAGGATTTTTGGGATTTGGGCCTTAGGCCCCCAAACGTACAATATCCATCAACAAATCGCTGCCTTTCACAGGATAATGGACAATTTGCCTTTTGCAGGGCCTTTTTTGGGCTTCATGATAATTCGGGGCGTGTAGCATACGGGTCGTTCTGCAGATTCCGGCTTCCGATGCCAGCAGAGAGTCATGTCGCCCAGAGTGCATGCAGCATCCGAGACTCGAGCTGCAACTGAGAAACCCCTCTACAAACACGTATATTCCTAGACCCTCCTCCTACCCTCTATTAGGGCCTAGGTACCCACTATTAGGGACCATATATCCCCAATTAAGGGTACAAGGAGGGTCCTGGTTCAGATTCACTCGCACTTGTTATCATAATCCTTATATCTGAACAGAAATGTAAGCACAATGATTTCCTTCGGATTTTTGTTTAGACCTTGGATGGGTTTTATCTACAGTTGGGGTACAGGTAAAACCTTCTGTCCGACAACCTAATCCAACACGGGGCAGGGTGAATTTCCAACACCACACCCCCGCAACAGCAGTAATACCTGCGACAATGACAGTAGAAATCACACCAATGATGGAACAAGCAAAAACCGTAAGAATACCGACGCAGATAAGTGTAATGTCCGCTGCAATGATTAAAAAAAAACGTTCCAAGCACGAACAAGCCCAAAGATATTACGATCTTATCAGTAGTACCTGAACCCCCTAAAATATGTAGAATAGTGGCTCCTCCTGTTTTCAAGGGTTTTGGGCAATGATTTTGCCTCTTTTTTGGGATCCAGGTAATCCCCCAAACCCTAAACCCTAAAATCACTAGGAATCGTAAGAATACTAGTGCTGGAACGGGCATAGCGCCTCGCTACCCAGCTTCTCGTGCATCCGCTGGAGGATTCCTAAATCAGATTCGGGTGTTCTGCTAGGGTTTAGGGTCTAGGTTTATAAAGGTTCTAGGGCTTAGGGAGTACAGGTTTCAGGGGTTTACTAGGCGAGGTCAGGGTTTTTAGCCGTTTTCCATAGGTCCATATTGAGACTATATGAGCCATAGTCTAAAATCCTAGTATCCCCCTTAATAGACCCTATAGTAGTCACCTATATAATCCCCCATATAACCCCCCCTTAAGGAATTTAGACTATGGCTCATATGACTATGTATAATGTAGATATGCAAAGAAGTGTGTACAACAAAGGGGCACCTGCATGCTCAAAGTTGAATCCTCAACTCTAAAACCCCAAACCTCAACCTACAACCGTAGGGTTTAGGGTTCAGGGTTTAGGGTTAAAGGTTAAATTCAATTACCAAACCCGCCTCTAACGAACCTTGAACCAAATACATCCTTGTATATCCTTCTACAGCACTGAATAACCCCCGGAACGACCACCAACCCAAACAAGTCTTAACCCCAAGCCCTGAATGTCCCTATTCCTACTTATCCCTCGCTCCATATATATATATATACACATACATATATGTATATGCAATATGTATATACCCCTCTATACTGTGTGTATATATATACAAATATGTATATATGTATATCCCTATATTACTACCCCTTAAAGGTAGCCGAATGCAAACGTTTCTTTTCCAGCGTCCTGCGGCGCCGCTATCGAGACTTAACTCTCCAGCTTCTGCCTTAAGGGAGATTGTTAGGTTTAGGGTATATAAGGGTTTCCCAAAATTAGGGGTACCATTATGGGGTCCCAGTAAGAAGGGTTATAGTACTTGGGGGTCTATATTGGCCCACCCTATTTGGGGAAACTACCATGTAAGGGTTTTAGGGTTAAGGGGGCATGTAAGGGTGATCTCAAAGTTATATAAGGGCTATCCTATAGGATTATATAATGGCCATATATGGATTTATCATATAGAAGGTTTTTAGGTTTCAGGCAGGTAGCTACGAGTCTACTGTAGGAGCCGCAGCAATTACAATAGGGCTTCGGCCGCTTCTCAAGGCTTCAGGGCCTAAATCTCACACCCGAAGACTCAAAACGTTTCACCCTAAACCCTACACCGCGCGGGCTTGGGAGTCAGAGAGTAGGATTTCGGATGTATACAGCTAGGAGCCTTAAATCCCAAACCCAAAACACCAAAGCTGAAATCCCTTCGGAACCCAAACCCCCCCTAAACCCTATAAACCTTAAACCCCAAATCCTATCAACCCCACACCCTAGGGTCTAGAGCGGCTTCATCAAGGACCAAGATGTGGCGAGCGCAAGGGTTATGGGTTAGGGATGTCGTTCGGGGCTACATGTCGGGGCATAGCAGGAGGTCGGGCTCAGGATTGAAGAGCCCCTGTCTGAAGGATCCTCATATGTTGAGGCTTGGAAGTGCCAATCTTCCAACTTCAGTATCGAAAGACACAACAGAAACCACAAACCCACGACCAATGAAACCTAAAGCTCAAAAACAACTGAAACTCCAACCCCACCGACCCCAAACCCTAAACCCCACCCCCGAAACCTTAAATCTTAAACCCTCAATCCCAGAACCCAAAACCACCCTAAACCGAATGCCAATGCGATAAACACCTTTCAAGATGCCTACATAGACTCTATCTCACCGTGCTGGGGCCCTTTACAGAAGAAAAACCCTAGACCCTAAACCCCTAAGCCCCTAAACCCCCGAACCCTAAAACCCCTAAACCCTTAAAACCTAGAGCCCAAACACCCCCCTCTCTCTCGCAGATCTTCTGCCCGGTGGCAAGGCTCGTCATGGCGTCCAGCGCGTGGCTCCAGAGGTCCGTAGCTTGCCCAGTGTACCTGACGCGGTTTAGGGTTTAGGGTTTTGTGGGGGGTTGGGGTTTAGGGGTTGAAGGTCTAGGCATTTGGGGCATAAGGTTTAGGAGGGGGTTTCGGGTTTGCGGCTTAGGGGGTTTTTGGGGTCAGGGTTTTCGGCTTGGGGTTTTGGGGTTGGGGCTAACGGAATCTCACTCTACTCGGTACCTCCAGTAGTAGCAGCTGTCATGCGCATAGCTGCCCACTTTCTATGGCTTCTAAAATCCAGAAGCAAGCCTGACAACATTAGACTTTAGAGCCTAAGCCCAGACCTCAACACCTTCAACCACTTAATCCAGAATCCACACCCTATCCTTCAACACGAAGCCCAGAACCCTAAGCCTACTAATTCCTCAATCCTAAATCCTTTGCACCCAGGTCGGTCACTTGAGGAGGATGGTCGCTTTGCCGTTGTCCAGGTTGTCAAAGATCATGTCACTGACCTGGTTTAAGGTTTACGGTACCTTGAACTCTGAGGCCTCAAAATAAGCCCTGAACCCCCAAACCCTAAACCCTAAACCCTAAACCCCAAACCTTTAACCCTAAGTCTAAAAAACGCAGGATGTCAGAAGGTCACCTCCAGGTGCCTGGAACGGAGCTTTAGGGATGTCAGGTTTAGGTATCAGGGTTTAGGGATGGTACTTTCACCTTCAGATCAGCTCAAAGAGGTGTTAGGGTGCTTTAGGGCTTAGGGATCTATCGAATTCAGGTATCAAGGTAGGTCTTATTCATTGGGATTAGCCTTGGAGGAGACCCGGGGCAGGAGGGGTGGTTTTGACATACCCGCATGGAACTGTTTGATCGTGCCCTGATGGGTTCTTGGACTTGAAAGACTAACTCAAAGCAGGCACTATCTAAGGACTTTAAGAATCCAAGCCAGCGTTTTTGTAGATGTAGAGTAAGGTTGGGTGGTCACTACAGCTCTAAACCTTAAACTGCGAATCTGGACACGATATACTTGAACCCTCAGACCTCAGCTCCTCCAGCCTGCCCCAATCCCACCACAAGACCCGGAACCTTAAAGCCGGTTTAGGGTTTCAGATTTAGGTTTTAAGGCTTTTAAGCTCTAGGGTATTCAGGTTTAGATTAGAGTCTAGGGCTAACTCGAAACCTGACAGCCTCAACACCAAGCCTGGACTCTAAACCCTGCACCCCCAACATCAAACCCTCAAATCAAAACTTACAATCCTGAAGCCTACACCCCTGCGGCCCTCGTCAAAGAGTCTAAATCACAAGGCTTTACAAAAGTGACCCTGAATCTAAACCCTAATTTAGGCAGGCTTGCAATAATTTTGCAGCTTAGTATATGGCGTCGGGTGACGTGTCCGGGCCCGATTGCACCACAGCCTGAGCGGGGGACGTCTTAAGCAAGTAGAAGGTTTCAGGTTGAAAATTCAACGTTCACGGCGTAAAGATAGGGATGTGTAAAGATTACAATAAAGGCTATATAAAAGTTTGAGGAGCTATATCTAAGATCATATACATATATATACAGGGTATTTTAGGTGTTTAATGTTTGATTTTGTAAGTTTGTGGCGTCGTAAACTGGAGTATCACATCGAAACGCAGTGGGAAATACTGCGTTTGATTAGGGGCTAGAGTTCAGGCTTTGGGGGTTACGATTTGGTGTTTAAAGTTCCGGGCATCGCGATTGGGGATCAAGATTTACGACATATGGTGTTTTAGGTGTTTATTGTTTGTTTTTGAAAGTTTGAGGCTTAGCCAACTGGAGTATCAAATCGAGATGCAATGAAAGCTACTGGTTAGTTAATTAGGGACTAAGGTTCAGCTCTTAGGAATTAGGATCTGGTGTTTAAAGTTCAAGGCTTAACGACTGGGGTTGAAGATTTACGGCTTCGCGTACAGGGTGTAGGGGCTCTTCCAAACCTATCACCATTCAATTTTAATTACGGGTTAAGGTATGAAGCGTATGAATCTCCAGGATACGTAGGCCCAATAACTACCAGCCCCTCCCCTAACCCTCCGCCACAACGGGTTAACATTAGTCCCCAACACAATAGGGACTGGAGCGTCCCTCAAAATTGCGAAGATTTCCCATGACGACAGCCTAAACCATCGACCCAAAATCATGAACCGTAAACGCCGCAAACCCTAAACTTAACCCTAAGCAATCCAAGACAAGCAACTGAAGATGGTCCCCGATTTCCCAAGCCACTCCAGTGGGAAGGCCACGGCGCTGGAGTTGAAACTCCTTGCTGTTTAGCGTTTAGGGCTTAGGGGTACTTCAAGCGTGAGGATGTCCACGGGTTTTTAGTAGGTAGATGGTTCAGATTAAGAGTTGAGGGTTTCGGGTTGGTTTATGGTATTTCCTTTGGGGCCGAAGGGGTTCCCATGAAAATGCATTGGGGTGCAGGTATATAGCATGTAGCTACACGGACCCTATGGGGTGGAGGGTTTAGAATAACCTGTACATGTGAGCAATTTGTGAGAATGCTCATGTGCTGGAAAGATATATAGGCTACTCTAGGTAGAACTTAGAGCGAGGTAGATGTATTGACTACGAAGCACGGGTGGCAGCCACACTAGCCAAAAAGGAGAGATTACAGGATATTGCCTGGTTTTAACCAGGGCTGTCCATACCGACCCCTAAGCCCGATGAGCAGCTACAGTCCCAGCTGCTGATTTTATTGTCCTTCGTTTCTTTCACTTACTTCTCCATTTCTACGTAACGTACCCACATAGTCCCGACATAAGCCCTGTGTTCCTGTTTAAGTGGTCCTTCGGTCTCATACCCTAAACCTTGAGCCCTAAATACCATGAATCCTACACCGCGTGAAGCCTCTGAAGCCACAATGGATACTCCTGTCTTCGACTTCATTTTCCGTTTCCTCTACACTTGGTAATCCAACACTCTAAACCCTGAGCCCTGTAGCTCTACAGCTGCGTGGTCTTGTCCTTCTGATTATCCATCATTGGCTATAAGGCAAAGAAGCGGATGCATAATTTAATGCTTGGAAACTTGTGGAGCCTGAGGTTGCAGCGTTTAGAGTCTAGATGAGTTCAGGGCTGTAACTGCATCAAATCACTGCCATCTTCATCTTGAGGTTAATCGACGCACCCTACACCATAAGTATTTAAGGACTCTAGGACCGCGCTATAAGCAGCTACGCAGGTCCATCAAGATCACGGCGTTGGGATGGGCCAAAGCCCTCCTGGGCGAGTGCAGTGTCCACAGGCAGACAAGCCCTCCAAGCTAAGTCATGGCAAAGCCCTAAGCCCAAGCGTCGACAAGTTGACTTCCCCATTGCTGACCTCAATGTCCTCGGTCACCTTCGTTGTGACCTCAGCACATACTGGTCGGAGGGGCTACAAAGTTCAGGAATCCAGCCCTCCATCGCCTCCACGCCATCAGACACGCGCTGGGCTGAGTACACCCACCCATAGGTGCCTGTGGATTGCACGAAGGTCGTTCATCCGGCCTCCTCCGAGGAAGTCCTTGCGCATGTAGCTGTGGGCATCTGCCACGATCACAGGAGCCTTGCAGCCAAATACCACGATGCATTAACGTGTACCGGTTCAACGCACCACATGCTTTCTGTGTGCACTTGGCAAATTTGGCAAGTGAGCGGTTTCAAGCTCAACGCACCAATCACGAAACCAACCAAACCAAGCATTGAAGTTGAGATTCGGCGTCATCAGACTTGGCATCTCCACGAAACCAGAGCCGATCTGGATCGAGAGGGCGTAAGCGGCTTTTGAGATTCATGGTTTGCATGCGCACGAAAATCATCTCGATCAATGTTCTGGTCTACTCAAATGGACACCCAAAATATGCACTCACCATTACTCATACAGAACCCTAGGTACACTCACCAAACCCATGTTAATCCTACATTATATGAGTTGATATATGAATATATATATATATGTATATACAGACTCTGGGCTAGACTTACTGATGCTTCAGGAAGTGTGAGGGAGTGGATCCCTGTAACGATTTAGATCTATATATATATATATACATAGCTGTACATATATATATATATAGAATATGTATATAATCTCTCATCGTGTATAATACGCTCCCCACTCCCTCCTGGTAGTTTAACAGAATGTGCGGTTTAGAGTTCTTTTATCGGACCTTTTTCCTACACCCTAAACCCTAAACCCTAAGAGTGCTTCTGCTAGCAAGGTCAGTTCGGTTTAGGGTTTAGGGCTTTGTTTTTTTTTTTTAGCTCCTCTTCTGGATGCTTTGTAAGAATTGGGAAAGAAAATGGAAGCCACTCCACCTATGGGTTTAGGGTTTGGGGTTTAGGGTCTAGGGTTTGGGGTTTAGGGTCTAGGGTCTAGGGTTTAGGGTTTAGAGCGTTTTTGCGGGAATGGGGGAAAGTGTGAGAAAAACAGTTTAGGAAGATTCTATAGGGACTACCCTACCCTGAACCCTACCCACCCCGTACCAGACACCAGGTAGTCATGGAACTTCTTTCAGTTTGGGGGCTCCTTCCGGGGCTGTCTAGGGTTAAGGGTTTATACATGTTACAGCGTTTGGGGTTTAGGGAAAGCCTATTTCAAAACAGACGGTAAGCTTTGTCAAGAACCTTGTGCCGTTGCAGGTTAGCTTTGAATAGCGTATCACTTCTTCCCTACGCAGAGGGGTAAAACCAAAAATCCCCAAGGCAGCCCTAACCCTCAACCTTAAACCACTTGCTGATCTGGACTCCCAGCACAAGGGCAGAAGATGTAGTGACCTAGGCTCGACAGCTTCATCATGGTTTCGTGCTAGGGATTTCGGGTCTAAGTTTTTTTTGTGTAAGATTTGTGACATAAACCCGAAGCCCGGTGTCGGGTTTGCAGTGCAAGGTTTCGAGCTGAGCTGCTAGGGTTTAGGGCTTGGGGTTGAGGTTTGGGTATAGGGCTGAGGGCTCAGGGTTAGTGCTTCAGGTTCAGGGATTCAGGGTTTAGGGTTCGGGATTCGGGGTTAAGGGTTCAGGGCTACCAGGTAGAGGTAAGACTCGGTAAGACTCCCCATCCCGTTGCCGCTTGATTCAACCCAAACATGGCTTAAGCTACAAAAGAATTCCTCAGAGTGCGGGTCTTTTGGTATACCACTTTGAGAAACCCTTCAACCTTTAGACCCTAAACCGTGTCCAGGTTTTCAACAGGGTCTTGGTTTAGGATGGGAGGGCGTTCATCTTGAAATCCCTTTTGGCCAAGACAGTCTCGTGCCCTGTTTGGACTGTGCGGAGGGGAACCGCAGTGGCACTTGGTATCATTGTGTCGTCAACAACACCATCTATTTCCATGAGTGACCTTGCTACGAGGTCCCCCTGATCCTCCAAGTAGCCGCGCTATGAGTATAATGGGGGCTGTAAGCTAAACATGAGCACGGGAGGTTAAGAAGGATCATCGCATGCAAATCGTGACAACAACAGCGATTGTACTAGTGCAGACGCTAGATTCAGCTAGCCTTGATGACGCACCCAGTATAGTCCACACTAAAATCCTGCAGAGGGGGAAGATCTTCTAAAACCCCTCTCTAGGGGGGCCCTAGGAAGAATCATAAACCCTAAACCCTATATATTCCTTGTAACCCTATATAATCTGCATAAATACACACTTACATAATCATCATAATCCCTATAACCCTAAACCCTAACCCCCTTGACCCCGAATGGGCCCTAAACGGGGCAGCCCGAGACGAGCCGCTAGCAGCGCGGAAGAACCATCTTCCATAATGGGATTGCCACAGCCTGGTTGAGGCTAGGGCTTAGGGTTCAGGATTCAGGTGTCAGAGTTCAAGGTTTGAGGTTTAGGGTTTGCCAAAGTTTGGTTGGCCGGGCTGCTGTTTAGGAACTTTATCTAAGCTACTATGCTGGGATATAATACAGGGCTTAAGGTTACTATATTACTCTCTATAATGGGGAACATGAAGTGGAAACTGGGGGGATAGAAGGATTTAAGAAACTTCGTTGAAGCTACTATATTGGTGAAACCACATTGGTTACTACATATCATCATTATGGCAACTTAGTTTAAGTCCCTTAACAGCAACCCAGTTGAGGTAGACCGAATCGCATTGTTGAGGGTCCAGGGCGTCTCCCTTCTCCTGGGCGAGTTGTAAGGTCTTTAAAGCTCACTTCAGTTGTACCCTGATGTATCGAACATGCCTCCTCATCCGCCCCTAAACCCTAAACGCCTAAACCCTAAACCCCTAAACCCTCAATTCCGGATTTGTTCCGGGGATGAACCCTAATGTTGAGCAAGCATGCTTAAAGGCAGGGTAGGATTCTATGACCATAATAGGGATATAACCCAAGAAATCAAAGAGCACTCACCCTCCTAGGGCTCCTTTTAGAATGCTCTTTGATTCTGTTCACCCTAGGTCAAAATCCTAACCTGCTTAACGGGGAGGACACAAATTTTCCCCGCCGGGACAGAAAAAGTCTGGAAGGCTACTTGGGCTAATAAGCTTGGAGCCCGAAAACGTACAGGCAAGTTCGTTCGGCAAAAATAACAATCAAAGAACAACCGGCCCCAGAATATCCCGACTTACTGGAATTCTCTATATTTGTACTACTAATACTACAACCAGTACTACTTTGTGCTACCCTGACCCCCCGGTTCGTTATTGCGACCCCCCACCCTTGCCGCAGACCTAATTCACAAAACGCGTTTTTTTGGGGGAGTCTTTAACTTTATGGTCAGTTGAACACTATAAACCTCAAACCTTAAACCGGCATGGGGAAGGGAAGTATGTAACGCATATGATTTGTAGACAACCTGCTAGGGATGCTTGCAAACTTCTGAAACCACACCGCGGTGATACGGTACTGGCCGAACTAATCAAAAGAGGGTTTGAGGGCACAATATAGTTCAGTTATGCAAGGAATATGGGGGATTAGTACTGCGATTATTGAGGCTTCTACATTCAAACATTAGTCGAACAAACGCTATGGAGCAAAGTTCATTGGACCAATCTGTGCGAGCTCCTACACAGGCCTCGTGAAACGCTTGCAAAGCTCAACCCTTAACCCTGAAAATCCTTTGCCCTAGATCCTAAGCCTTTCAATCCAACACCTTCAATCCAAAACCCTAGACCCAAAAGCATGAAATCCTCAACCCTACATCCTTAACCCTAAAACCCTGAGAAATCTGAATTCATCAAACCCTGCCAAGAAACGTGTTCCGCTTTGCGGCCTCCACGGGTGCCTCGTGGTCCGGAACTGGCCACCAATCCTGACGGGTGATGTCAGGCTTCATGGGTTTAGCTTAGGAGGACCCCCCACCCTGTAATAGTGACTATAAGGGACAATGGGGGTTGTATTAGGGTCCTATTATATCCCTATTATACAACTATTAGGGTGTAGGGGTTCAGGGGTTTTGTTTACCCTAAACCCTAAACCCCTAGACCTTTAAACCATTTCGGGGTTTAGGGTTTGCGTTTTAGTTCTTAGGCCTCAAGGCTTAGGGTTGACAGACCTAGGGAACTTTAAAGGGCCGTATGGATACATAGGGTGTAGGGTCCAGGATAGGGGGGCCATTCGATTGGAACAGTGGAGAATTAAAGGGGCGCTGCTAGAGTTTAGGGTTTAGGCTGGGATTAGGGTTTAGGGTTTAGGGTTTGGGCAGGGATTTAGGGCTTAGGGTTTAGGGTATTTGGCATTGGGGGCCTCGTGGTTTGAGAGTTTGAGGGTTGAAGGGTGTCGCGGCCGCTGCGCCAATGCGCGCCCCCTCCACACAACGCGCTACCACATCATGTGATGTTCTCAGCAAAATCGAATCATGCCGTCCTTGTATCCTTGGACCCAAAGCCTGATTTGTTGAGGGATTCCATCCCCTGCTACACCCTGAAACCCACATCCTAGACCCGAACGCCAATGACTCTAAATCCTAAACTGCAGAAATCGTAAACCGCAAGTCCTAAACCTTGCACCCAATTACAGGATTCCCGACTCCCATGTTCCGCCTCCCCGCCCACACTGCTTATTTCATTTCAGCTTCGCAGAGGATGAAGGAATGGATCCCTATAGTAGCCCCTATATAATCCCCAATACACTCATAGTTTCATTTTCCTTTCCGCTCCCTCATACCTAAAAACCCTAAACCCTCGGCCCTCGTCCTTAGATGGTACTGTAGTTTCCGTTTTCTTGACCACTCCTTCCTTACCTGCTAGCAGGGGTGAGGCTACACCTACACCCCGACACCCGAAATCCACAACCCTGAACCCTAAATCCAAAAACACTAAACCCTAAGTCCTAAATCCTCAGCTTAAACCCTATATCCAGAACCCAAAACCCTAAACTCTAAAACCTAAACCCCAAATCCTAAACCCTAAACCCTGCGGCAAGACTGCCCCTTACATCCGCCTGGCCCGGGGGGAAGAGGTCGTCTGACAAGGTTTGCAGTCTCAGCTTGAAGTCCAAGGTCTCCTGTTTAGGGTTTGGGCTTTGGGGGTTTGAGGGTTTGGGGTTTTAGGGTTTAGGGTTTCGGGCTTTGGGGGGTTTAGGGTTTAGGGCTTAGGGTTTCAGGTGTGGAGTTTGAGGGTTTACGGTTTCGGGCTTTGGGGTTTGAGGGTTTGGGGTTGAGGGTTTAAGGTTCAGGGCTTAAGGTGTAAGGGTTCCGGCTTAGCGTTTAGGGGTTAAGGTTTGGGGTTCAAGGTTTAAGGTTTAAGGCTTAGGGTTTAGGGATGAGGCTTTAAGCTTCAGGGTTTAGGGTTCAAGGTCTTATAGAGGAGATATAGGGCTTATACGCTTTTGGATTTGGTCTTTGTCCCGGTTTCAGTTTTGGGGCTTACCCCCTGAAGCCTAAACCCCACACCCTAAAACCCTAAAGCCCTACACCCTAAACGCCTTAAGGTCTAAACCGTAAATCCAAAACTCCTTAAGGTCTAAACTCTAAACCAGCAACCCTAAACCCTCATCCCTAAACCCTCTAAGGTCTAAACCCTAATCCTTCATCCCTAAACCCCTTAAAGTCTAAACCCTAAACCCTAATCCCTAAACCCCTCAAGGTCCAAACCCCAAACCCTAAACCCTAAAACCCTTAAGGTCTAAACCCTAATCCCTGAATCCCTAAAGCCCTAAACTCCTCAAGGTCTAAACCCTAAACCCCTTAACCCCTAAACCCGAAATCCTAAGCCCTAAACCCTAAAACCTTAACCCTAAATCCTAAACCCTAAGACCCCTAAAGCCCTACAGAGGAGAGCTCAGGCCTCATAAGTTTGCATATCGTGTTTAAACGGTTTAGGGATAAAGTTTTTGAAGGTTTAGGGTATACAGTAGGGATTAGGGGCATATCAGCTCTTTGCATATAAGCTCAGGATGATTTTCTTGCAATCCTTGTGCAGCCTCCACCTCGCCTTACTTGCAGGATTACGGGTTTAGGGCTCAGGCTAACTCCCAGAAAAGTGTCCCCCCCCCCTTCAAACCCTAAACCCTAAACCCTAAACCGCGTGAGGGCTTCAAGTTTGAGACTTCAGGGCTCCAAGCATAGGCTCACGTCAGCCCTGCAACCCTAAGCTCTAAACCCTCTTCAGGGTTTAGGGCTTATAGAACCAGAAATACATGTCTGGACAGTAGCCCGGCTCCTCCAGATGGACTTCTTTGGCTCCTCGCCGTCATCCACTTAAAGGTGGAATTTGTTTCCAAAAAAAGGTGTTTTCAAAAAACAGAATCTAGGGATAATACAAGGCCAAAGCATGTAAGGACTATGTGAGCCATAGCCTACACTCCTAGTACCCCCCTTAATACAGAAGGGTGCGCTGTGGGGCCTGGAGTCGTGAACATACCTAAAAACACGTGTTTTCATGATGTTTAGCATAGTAGTTAGGGATTATGGTATATGGTATATATATTAGAATCCATAATGATTTCCAGGCTCCACAGCGCATAGGCACATAGGCATACACGCAGAGCGCAGAGTAGAGAG
>CAJNIZ010008892.1:59799-74475 GCA_905231905.1 Symbiodinium pilosum
CTACTTCAAAAACGCAGGCCCCACAGCGCACGGCCCTCCCTTAATAACCCCCCGTATAACACTCCCCTATGTCATCCCTTTTAAGGAGTTTAGGCCTTTGTTCATGTACGGCTTTGAATTAAGGGGTGCAGGCTGCCGTTGTGCCCCTTTGCAAGGTTTATGGGACATATAGGTATGGGCTTGGGGTTTGGCTTGGAAGATGGAAGAGAATATGGACACTCAGGGCTTGTAGCAACATGTGGACCCTTGAACCCTAAACCTTTGGGCGCAGGCTGGAGGCATGAAGTGTTACAAGGGAGAATTTAGTGGACTAGAAAGTGGAACATGGAATTGAAACTGAGAATATATGTTGCATGCTACAGGTTAGGGTTTCCCCAAAAATAGAGGTCCGTCTAGAGGGTTTATTGGGAATATGATGCCCCAAACCCGAAACCCCAAAAACCTTAACCCTAAACCCTAAAAGCCCTAAACCCTAAAAACCCTAAACCCTAAACCCTAAAAATCCTAAACCCTATGTAGGGATATTACAAAGGGGCTCCTGGGCCTCACATTTTTTTATATAGGGAACGAGAACTTACTGACGAAGGGCGCAAGGCTCAGCTTGGAGTTTTAGGGTTTATAGTCCCCATTAAGGTAGGTAGGGGTTAGGGTTTAGGGGGTATAGCCCCCCTTAAGTAGATGAAATATGGGGTATATGGAAATCATATTACTTATAGTATACCTAAAGCCATATTCTATCTACTTAAGGGGGACTGTAGTGTTTCATGATTTAGCGGCTTAGGCTTTAGGACTTGGGGCTGAGGGTGTAAGGCGTAGGGCTTCTAGTCAACTACTTGTAAGTAAGCACTGCTGGGAAACATGTTGACAAATTATCCGTGACCTTGGTGGCCTGTTGGAGGGCCCTTATTGGGCCCCAGTCTCCCTTCCTCCCCCCCTCCCCATTCCCTGGCCGCCTCCCTTTCTCTGTGGGCTCAATTTTGAAGACCTGCAGTTTCCATTTTCTTTTCCATTAATATTCCCCAATATAACCCTCATAATCCCTATAGTTTCCATTTTCTTTTCCATTATCCCAATATCACTCCAGTATATCCCCTGTATAAAAGGCGGCCACCGACAATAGGGCTGGAGTCTTTGCACGGCGGATGGCGGGCTCGGTGCGCCTTGCAAGTTCAAGCTTCTGAACCTTCCATGATTAGCCCTCAATCCCCAAAAGCTAGCCCTACGCTTCAACTGTGCCCTAGACCGCCCTAGCCCACAAACCCTGAAACCTAGACCATGTGGTTTGCGGTTCAGGGTTAATAGGAGCCAATAACTCCCCACTCGAAATCTTAATCCCGAAACTCACATCCCACGAGCCTTCTTCCAGAGCCTTCCACGCCGCGTCCTGGTACGGATGATTGCCTGCACGGTCTAAGTTCGTAAGTACTGCCCCCGCGCATGGCTACAGGTTCAGGCTTAGGGTTAAGATGGTCATTAGGGTTTAGGGTTATAGGGCATTATAGGGTTGAGGTAAGTTTGGAGTCATAGTAAGGAATTAGACAAACTTGGAATTGAATGCGGAGTTGAGGGTTCATGGTGTAATTAGTATATAATGCCCTGTCATGCGATCCGTGTATACCAATCATATGCCCGAGAAAAAACCTACGTGTCCCTGTGCCCTAAACCCTACATACTTCCCATCCCCTAAACTCTAAACAACCCCAAACCCTAAACCCTTATGGTTTATGAGTTTAAGGTTCAAGGTTTGGGGTCCAGGGTTTGGGGCTCAGGTTTCAGGGGAAGTTGAGCAACACATCTATAGAACTCGTGGTTGAGGATGATTTTAAAGTTTGAAGCTTGAGGTCAGGATGTAGCGGTTGAAAGCTTGGGTTTGGGGATTTGGTAGTTTGGGATGTGTGGTTGAGGGGGCAAAGAAGGATTTAGGGCGTGATGTTAGGATGTTTGCTGTGGCTAAAACCAACACCCAACTCATACTGGAGATTACGGTGTGCGAGCGGTAGCTGCATGGCTTCGTAACCCATCGGCACACTAGACGTCCAAGTAAGTGTCCATTACACACTCGGGTTTAGCATGCATGCTCAATCTTAAAGCCTCATCCCTACACCCTGCATAGTGTAGGGGCGAATGAGACAGATCGTGCTAGGGATCATGGAAATAAAGGCTGCGGCCATAATCGCACACAAAACCTGCACCAAAGCTTCCAACAAAATGCAAATTGGAGTTTTGAAAAGACAGATGCCCTCGGAAGCTCTGGATACAGGACAGTCATAGCGAAAGTACAGGCATACACCTTTCATACAACCCTTATATAACCCCTATGTAGCCCTATATCACCCTGTATAACCCTATATAACCCCTATATACCCCTATATAACCGCATATATATATATATACATATACCGAAGGAATATGTTGAAAGGCAGGAAGATAGAATGTTCTCACGGCCGCCTGCTTCGTGGACACTATCGGAAGCTTGTTGCAACACAGGCGTTTAGGGTCTGGGGCTTAGGTTTTAGGGGTTTAGGGCTTAGGGTTGAGGGCCTAGGGTTTAGGAGCTTAGGGATCAGGATGCATCTACAAGGTCTAGGATTCATGGACCCAAGAATTAGTGGCCACAGCTCCCTGCGCAGGTCCTTGCGGTTGTGGACAGTGGTCGAAGAGCCAGGGCCCAAACTATTTCGCACATGTAGCTAGGTTGGCCCCTAAAACCCTTCGAAAAATGTTAGTATATAGGGTCCCCTATTAAAGCCATTGGGGACAATACTAAATATTTCAGGGGCCTACCCAGTAGAGGCTCTCATTCGAGCATATTCCCACGTGAACGCTTCTTAAAACCAGGACGCCCTTGTAGGAAACCCTCCCCTCAAACCCCTGAACCGAATCCATATAGAAGTCGCCTAAATCTAAGTCGTCCTTTTTTGGTAGTTGAACAAAGGAAGGCTATGCCCACATGATTCTTATCAACTACAACACACCAAAAGACAATATGATCTTACGCTGTGTTGACGACGTCACTACCCCCCTAAACCCGAAACCCTAAACCCCGAACCTCTAAACAGGTACTACGCGCTAGTCATCTGCAGGTCAAATGAAGGGACCGTTGCCATCAGCCTGTCCGAAACTTGTCAGGCACGGTCGGATCTACGAACCTAAGATGAATCACACGGCTTGGGGTTTAGGGCTTACCACTCAAGGTTTACCTGGATCTCCCGAGTATTTGAAAGAATTAAGGGCCTTTCTGACTATCTTTTGGGGTGTTGGGCCATCATTGTACCTGTATTTGAGGTCCAGGCGGGGGTTCCTACCCAACCCTAAACCCTAAACCACCTCGCTTAGGGTTTAGAGTTTGACTTGCAATAGTGCCGAAGGCGTTCAATCTACATGCTACCGGGGCAAGTGACATCTAAGTTTCTCAACATGTTCATATACTCTTCCTCAACCTAAGTTGGAAGCCCGTGTCCACATCGGCCCGTTTTAAACGGACAGTTGTGACAGCAGTTAGTCTTGCAGAGCCTTTTTGGGCGGGTTGAGTGCTATTTTGGTGAGGGAACTCACTCAAATGGAGGCAACCCCTTCCAATCCCTGCATAGCTGGATCTCCAATGCTACTGCTAATTAATGCTGAGAAGCTCCCAACTTGTTGTAAACATCAGGCTCCCGCCCGTGATCTACTTCGGCCAGCGGACATGTGGCTTCAAAAGTAAGGCTGCTGTCAAGGAACTGAGATTCCAGTACCAAGGGTTTAAGCTGTATAAGGGATAATAAGGATGATATTAGGGTCCTATTATATTCCTATTCTGGGTTGGCCCCCCAAACCTTTTGACAAATATTAATATATAGGGTCCCTTACTAAAGCCATTAGGGAACATATTAAATGTCCCAGGGGCCTACCCAGTAAACCACTCTTACAGGGTAGGGGGTCCACCCACTCCATACTCTACAGCTTTGCCAGGACCTGGAAAGTAGGCAAGCTTTTGGCCCAGAACCCCTTAAAACAGCCCGCTAACCCTAGGGTTTAGGGTTCAGTCTTTAGGGTTTAGGGTTTGGGGTTTAGGGTTTAGGGTTTGGGGTTTGGGGTTTAAGGTTTGGGGTTTAGGGTTTGGGGTTTAGGGTTCGCGGTAGAATCTGAACCCTCCACGAAATTCCATCGAGGCTCACCAGTATCACCGGCCGACTCTTGGTACGGAAGAGTGCCTGCTCCAACACATAGGGCCTCAATGTCACAAGCTAGCTTCGTAGGGCCTATGACTTGGGTACCTCCCCCACCCTCTAAACTAAAAGTACTGGGGGCTTTACATATCCACATTCCATATCTTTCTTAGCTGTTACTGAGTGGGAGGCAGAGGCAGTATCTATCTTATGCCGTCGCAGGAGGAAAATTCTATGAAGTTTTGAAAATGTGCAGCGCATGCGGAGCCGGATGATGGGGGATGTGGCCGGCCACAAGTAGATTTCATAGAACGTAGCCTGAAAACTTAGACTCTTCGTGCACGATTCCTTAAGCTCGTAAACCTCGATAGTCCCCTTGGGTAGATAGGATATGGGGTATATGTGGATCTTATTATGGTTTTGCCGTACTCTTTCTACTCCAGGGGACTATAACCTCATAGTGATACAGACTCCCAGAATGCCAACATAATTCCTGCTACCTCCTGCTTGATGGCATTGCAGCACGTGTCCGCTCCAGGTCGTACAATAGAATAACTTACTGGGGAGGGGGGTAGGGTTTAGGGTTTAGGGTTTATAAAGGGTTTAGGGTTATAGAGAATTAGAGGATATACCTTACCCGTACCCTAAGAGTCCAAGTACCTAATAATCATATACTTACCCAAAACCTGTACTATAAGTACTATTGCCAAAACCCTAAGTACCTAATTATTGGATACATGGACCCTTAAGGTTCTACCCTTCTAGCCACCAGTAAGATAAGGACCAGAAGGGAGGGTTGTAGGTATCCACTTTCCGACTCCTTGATACACACTATCGATCCTGGGTTGGCCCCTAAAGCCCCTTGAAAAACATTAATATATAGGGTCCCTAATTAAAGCCATTAGGGAAAAGATTAAATATCCCAGGGGCCTACCCAGTGATCCTAAAGCCTAAAATCATCCTTAGGGCATCTCGTGTGCTTGCATGTAGGGGAAACTTTGCATGTTGAACACATCTTCATGGGCCGTTCCTTTCGGACACTGGCCTCTTCACCCGAAGCCCTACACTGTAAGCCCTAAACCCTAGACTTTGTTGTGTTACTAGAACCCTTGTAGGATTCTGCTCCGCATGCTCTTCTTGTAGCCGCTAGACAGACTCAGTCTCGGAAATGCCCTGAGCCTTGCACATTTAATCGTAAACCCTAAATCCCGACTACTGAGCCCCAACCCCGAACCCTAGACCGTGAAGCCTAAACCCTAAACCCCCCACTCAAAATCCTGCAGCCTTAACGCCAAACCCTCACTTACCCTGCTGGTGGTTAGTAGGGAACAAGGGGACATAATCACCGTAGAACCCAAATATACTAGATGCCTTTATTCCCTACTAACCCCCAGTAACTGCTCCTGTACTACCCCCAGAAACCATGCTTCCATGAAATTCTCCATTTGCTTTTGGGTTTGCTTCTGCATGATAGCTGGTAGTATATTACCCCTTGACCGTAAGCCCAAAACATCAAGCTCTCTCTCTCTCTCTCTATAAACCCTAAAACCTAAACCCTAAACCCTAAACTCCCTAAACCCTAAACCTATATGTATGTCCGTATTCCCTACTAACCCCCCAGTAAGTCACAAGCAGGCAAGCCGCATCTGCCCGATGTTGGGCATGTCCTTAGCTCCGTGGCCGGCCAGAACGCATGAAAATTACCCGGTCCTTCAGGTTGGGGCCTGGGGTTAAGGGCTTAGGGCTTTGGATTCAGAGTTTAGGGGTTGTAGGGTTTAGAGTTTAGGGGCTTAAGTTTAGGGTTTAGGCTTCAGGGAAAACTGCACG
Organism: Symbiodinium pilosum; assembly: GCA_905231905.1. Classification (NCBI taxonomy): domain Eukaryota; class Dinophyceae; order Suessiales; family Symbiodiniaceae; genus Symbiodinium; species Symbiodinium pilosum. The sequence goes on from CAJNIZ010008892.1 coordinate 65,775, forward strand.
ACTTAGGGTTTCTCACAGTTCGTGAAGCAAACTTTGTGCTGGGTCTTAGTACGGTAGCGCGAAAAATAATCAAGGACCCCCTTTGGTGTCCCCCTAAACCCTGAAATCTGAGCCCTAAACCCTGAAGCCTAAGCCCTAAACCCTGAACCCTAGACCCTAAACCCTGAAGGTACCGCCTCCCCACAGGCTCAGATATGGCTCCTACAAGGGTAATGGGGCTATATCAGGTAACTGTACGCTTCCTTTAAATGTAAGCCCCCTAGACCTATAAAAATGTGACTTTGAAAAACAAACCCTAAACCCACTTGATAACTACACACATAGAGTTGCCTTGAGTAAGCAGAGCTACAAAACTAACAGCGAGAGGGTTATGGTCAATCATTGTGAACAGTCACGATACCAACAGTACGAGAATTTTGAGGGTCAAATGTCCACACACCCTAAACCCTTACATGAAAGGCCAGAACAAGTCTCCAAATCCTAAGTCTTCAAGTAACTTCGGGAAATGCTCCGCCATGTACTAAGCAAGTGCCACGTTGGCGACTACACTGAGACTGTTCTACCTTCCAGCACTTCGTGAAAAAATAAAAAAAGGAAAACAAATTGCCCCAAATGGACCCGTGTTGCAAACCAACCTTTAGGGGGTTATATAGGGGTTATATAGGGGTTCTATGGGGACTATATAATTAGGGGCTATATGGGGTTATATGGGGATAATATATAGGGGTTTTATAGGGATAACGGAAAAGAAAGTGGAAACCACTGTGTAAGCAACCTTGAAGGTTTAGCCGCTCAATTTTGACATACCCCATAATGTTGCGAACTGAAGGGGGAGTCGGGAAGGAATGTAATGTACTATTGTCGGGTGCTGAAGGGCGTGCTATGAGGCTCCACGCCCCCACTCGCCATCAGACACCAGGCATTCTAATCCCAAGCCCTACACCCTAAACTGTATCGCAAATCCTTACACCAAAGCCCATACCTGAAGGCCTACAAGATCCCAAGTACATTCTACGTATAGTCCACCTCAAGTGGATAGAATATGGGAGTTATATTGGGATGATGGAAAAGAAAGTGGAAACTACCTGGACCCCTAAGTATGCAACATAATGGCCTCTTTGGCTGTTATTATGGGTTTAGGGCTATTATTTTACATACTTTTGGGGTTTAGGTACTATTTAGGGTTTAGGGGTTAGGAACCCGGGAAACCTTGCTATATGCCTAGACAGCCCCCAAGCTCCTTCTCTACAAGCCCCAAGTGCTTCTCCACCAGCACCCCGAAACCTCTAAACCCTATGGACAAGTAGATAAATAGATCGATCGATAGACTAATGAAGATAGGTGGACAGATAGGTCACAATGGAAATGTGATGTAAATATCTTATCTGTATGTGTATACACACACACATCTATATATATATATATGAGATAGTTTCCATGAAGAGGGGGACCCCAGACCCCGAAAGGCTCTAATCCTCCTTATAAGTCCCCCCCATTACCCTCCCAAAAGGTACCCTTAAGTATGGGAAAAACCCGCCATACACTAAACCCTAAAATTTATAAACCCTACACATATTGGGCCGCACGTGATTCATGACTTACTGGTGCTTAAGTTCGAATGCAGGAATGGCTCCTGCGTAGCCTAGGGATTAACGTTTCGGCTATTGTGTTGAAGGTACGGAGATATTTGGGGTTAATTATATGAGCTATAGCCTAAACTACTAGTACAGCCTTGATAACCCCGATAATAGTCCCCTATAGAAGCCCCTATGCTCCCTATATAACCCCTTTAAGGAGTTTAGATGAGGGCTCATATAAGAGTACATCTGGGTACATAAACGAATGTTCAGGGTTCTATCATGAAAGCCTATGTTCACTCCCGGAACCCAAACATCTCAACCCCCAAAACCCTGAATCCTGAGTCCTCCGTATCCCCACCCAGCAATGGGTACCACAAGGTACCATTGTAGGTATATTAAGGCCCTATTAACTCCATATCAAGGAGCCATTACTACAGCGGGGATTGACCTAAGTCCTCCCCCGCTCCCTCTAAACCCGAAAGACTCCCCCGCTCACCCCAAATCCTTAGCCTGAGACCCTTACCTGAGCCTAACACTCACAAGACCCTAAAACTCTGAAACCTGAACTCTAAAACCCTAAAACCCTGAACCCTATCCTCAACCCCAGATCATCAAATCAGATGTGGTAGTTTCCCTAAATGGGGGGACCCGCATTATAGCCACCAAAATACAAGTATCCTCATTGTGGGACCGCCAAAACGCTACCCCTAAGTTTGGGAAACCCCTAAACCCTACACCCCATATAACCCCCTATAGAACCATGTGAGCTATAGTCTAAACTCCTAGTATCCCCCTAAATATCCCCTATAGTACTCCCCTATATAATCCCCTATATAACCCCCTTTAAGGAGTTTAGGCTATGGCTCCTCTAACCCCCTACAGAACCATGTGAGCTCTAGTCTAAACTCCTAGTATCCCCCTTAATAACCCTACAGTAGTCCCATATAGAATCCCCTATATAACCCCCTTTAAGGAGTTTAGACTACAGCTCATGTTGAGTCTGGCATCGATCATGAGCCAGCAGTTGGTCGCCGCGCAAGCCTCCAGTTCTCCATGGCTCAGCAAAATGGAAACTTTCGGGTTTAGGCCTTAGGGCCTAAAGGGTTTAGGGTTTGGGGTTTAGGGTTTAGGGGCCTTAGGGTTTCTGGGGAGGGTTTTGGGGTTAGGGTTTTAAGTGGTTAAGGCTTTGGGGTTTGGGGCTTATTGTAGAAACCAAAAAAGGTTTTCAATACTATGTTCCGTCCCGGGCTCCTTGCATAATTGTAATGTAAGCTACCTCAAACCGATCTCAAGGGATGTTGGTAATCATTTAGGTCCGTGTACGAGAGGGGGTGAGGGAAGATTTTGGGGTTGGGATTCAGGGTCCAGGGGTTTAGGGCTCAAGGCTTAAGGGCCTGGAGGATAGGGGGTTCTGGGTTTGAGGGTTTTCGGTGACTTGACTGAACCTGCACCGTAAAACCCATACCTAAGCACCCTAGATGCTCAACGCAACAAATCTTACAACCCAGGAGCCTCCACGACTGCGACCATGGCTTCCACCAGTCCTTGTGTTGTGGGTTCAGAATTTAAAAGATCAGGGCTTTTTCGCTTAAGGTTTAGGGCTATAACATCATCAACAGAAATAGCTATATGAGCAATACTCTAAAATCAAAGGGGGTTATACTCGGGATCACACAGGGGAGTACTATAGGGGCCATTAAGGGCGATACTAGGAGTTTTGACTGTATATCGTATGGGGATTTCCATGAAATAGAGAGGGGATAAGCGGAAACCCTAAAGCCTAAAGCCTAAACCCTAAAGCCTAAACCCTAAACCATCCTTAGGATGTCCTTAATCCCCATTATTCCCCAATATTCCCTAAGCTTTCCTCAGGCTCCCCAACGCTCCCTTGTACCCTTTTCCCTTGAATCACCCGCCCTTAAGGATCCTATAGCACCCTAAGTCCTAAACCCTAAACCCTGTTTAGTGGTGGAAGAGCGTCAGGATGCGGAGGGTTCCCCTGAACCCTGGACCTAAATGGGGTTTCCTACTAAAATCAGGGGTATTACAGGGGGATATAGGAGTACTATAGAAGGATAACTAGGGTTTAGGGTTTGAGGTTCTACTAGGTTTAGGGTTTCCTAAAATGAGGGACACCTTTTGCGGGGGTCCCCAGAATAAGGATTATAGTATATTGGGGTCTTTTGGGAAACCTACCAAATAATCCCTCCATACTAGAATTCGACACCCTCACCACAAATACTCAATATTCCTCAAAAATTACCTTATATAGTGGGGGACCTGTTGTGTATACAAATGAAGGGCTTATGTAGGAACAAGAAAGGCGATTATAATCCTCCTTACCCTCCTCTGAACTATATGATATGGAACCGCAAGTGGGATGCAACAAATTGGGGCATATGGTGTTGGACGTTACTTTGGGGCAGGGTGCTACTTGCAGGTTCGCTGGCATTTCATAATTACACTCACAAGCCCAGAAAAGCACACTAAGTAATTCCTACCATTTCGATCTACTCACAAAGTTCCGCACAACAACCTACACAGCTTATAGAGTCTTTTAAGCAATAGCTGTGGAATCCTTACCGGGGGATTGCCCTGAGCACTCTGTTACCCCCATATGGAGGTTTCCGAAGTATTATCGTTTAGGGTCTAGGGTTTCCGGTATGTTTGGGAGAGATGTTATGTCAGAATCATGGCATTTTGGGATCAACTTTGGGGCCCCTACGTATTGAAACTGCCATGTGCCCCTTGAGTCCCTCCTTTGAGAAAACACCAACCCTAAGGGTCCAAGGACCCACATATGAAGGCTTTAGGAGTCCTTGGACCCTTAACCCTAAACCCTAAACACTATACATCCGCCTTATACCCCCTTAAAGGGACCCTACTATTTGAGTCCTTGGACCCTCAGGGCAAGAGCAAATCAACATGAACCGAGCGTCGATCGTAGAGGCTATTCCCCACCATCCTTGTTCACTAAAGCGGACCCGGACCCTCCCCCCAGGTACCGTTAAACTGGATTTATGTAATTCGTATGTGTGGGAATTTGGGCTATGTATAGGGTGTTTAGGGGGTGTCTAGGTATTCTGGGGCTTTCGGTAGGGATCGCAGCTCAAACAGTCGTTGTATCTGATTCTAGCATGACATGCTATCACGTGCTACGCTATGCAACGCTGCATTACGACCCTAGACCCAAAACCCTAATTAAACCCTAAACCCGAACTAAACCCTAAACCCTAAACCCTAATTAAACCCTAAACCCGAACTAAACCCTAAACCCTAATTAAACCCTAAACCGAACTAAACCCTAAACCCTAAACCCGAATTAAAGCCTAACATGCTCTGACAGCTCCATTTTTTTTTCAATTTCTGGGCGCTACTTTGACTGTTGACTCCTTTTCGAGTCAGCTTGTGGGTCATTCTTTTAATGGGCTCATTTAAGGACCTTCGGGCTCAGGGTTTACCTAGACCCTCCAATGTAGTTCCTTTTTGGGTTTGGTATGGTTTTTGGGGTAGGACTCTTTTTAGGACTACCAAAAAGGTACTACATTGGAGGGTCTAGGTAGGGTTTAGGTTCACAGGTATGAAAGGGGTTGCGGATTTTTGGGGAGTTGCTCAAAACAACCCGTAAATATAATCTGATCAAGGGAGACCACCCTAAATCCTACCAGGGAGGATGCATTAAGGCGTCCTAAACTAAAACGAAACCCAAAAACTCCAACAGCTGAACCCTAAACCCACACGCTGAACCCTGGACCCTCAAAATCCCGAAACCTGAACCCTAAACCCTGGACCCTAATAATCCCCAATCTGTAAATCCGATGAACTCCAAAACCCACACCCTAAAGCTTCTTCCCCAAACCCTGCATACTCTCTAGCATTTAGGGTTTTAGGGTTTAGGCCTTAGGGTTATAGGCTATAGGGCTCGTATGTACCCGTATCTACAGCCAATATGATTCCACTGTGAAGTCCCATGCCTGGAGACCTCCTTCCCTACAGCCCAAACGGGATTCAGGGTTGAGGGTTTAGGGTTTAGGATTGAGAGTTTAGAGTTTAGGATTGAGGGTTTAGGGTTTAGGATTGAGGGTTTAGGGCTTGGGCCTTCTGAGGGACTACTTTAGGGACTATACTAACCTGCAAGAGGGACCCCTATGTTAAGGCTACTATGAACAGTAGCTGATATACCGCTATAGGCCCTACTGGAAGCTGCTATTCGAGGACACTTGTTCCAGAAGTCCAAAAACCTCAAACCCTAAACCCTGAACCCCAAACCCTAAAGCCTGGACCTTGAACCCAAACCCGTGACCCTGGACCCTTAAGCGGCTGCCGGTCCTCTGCAACTGCTCCATGTCAACCTCGCCGTCTGGCAATCCTTCGGTCAAATCATGTGGATTTAGCGCTTAAGCTGCCACCGGTTTCGGTTATAAGTTCAGGGATCATGCAGGGATTAGGGTTTAGAGATCGAGGTTCAGGGTTTAGGGATTCGGCTTTCGGGTGTAGAGTTCTGGGGTTCAGGCATGGAGTTTCTGGGCTTCAAGGGAAGGTATATAAGGATATATATATATATATTTATATTATAGAGAGAGACAGAGAGAGAGAGAGAGAGAGAGAGGGTGAGTTTAGAGATTGGGGTGTGAGGTTTAATGTCTACGGGTCTGCTTTATTAGTACAAGAGTGGAAAATCAATGGCACAGGAAACAAGAAAATACAACGGAACTGGGGTGCATAGATGCACAAATAAACGACAACATACCAATGAATCATACATTGATGAAATCAAAGCCATGGATTTACGTAACAATAACATACAGTAATAATGAGACGGAAGCTGGGTTCATATACAGGCGCTGGCCTTTCGGTTTGGGGTTGCGGCTTAGGGTCTGGGATTGATGCTTTAGAGATCTCGGGGATAGGTTGGGGCAATCCCGGCCCAGCAATGGGTACCACAAGGTACTATTGTNNATTAAGGCCCTATTAACTCCATATGAAGGAGCTATTACTATAGGGGGGATTGACCCAAGGTTTAGGGTCTAAGCTTTGCGGTTAGTGTTTGGGAGTGAGCTTGGTGTCTGTTGGCTACTGCTCCCACCCTGTCAAACTCATATGCGGTACCTTGCCTGGGTATAAATTTCATTTACTACAACGGTGCGGGACTGCTTCAAAGCGTAAGGGGCCAGCATTCAAGGTATCTGTCCAACGAGGATTATGAAAGGGAGCACGAGAACACGAGGAACATGGGCATGTGATGTTGGTACCCTAAACCTCCTAAACCCTAGATGCTAAGCCTTTGCCGTCCTTACCTGTCGCAATTTACTTCCTGTAACCTCAACACAGAAACCCTCCAGCCTAAACCCAGGACAGTTGCAGCACAGGAACTGGTTCCAACCCCATGATGAGATCTTAGAGGTTTCAATCCCTAAGCGCCTGACCCCAAACCCTGCTGCACCAAGCTCCTGATTGCAGCTGCAGTACCTGAGAAGGTGAGACGGCCAGTTGGTGCCCAGCAAGTGATGATGGAAGGGATCTCTCCAGTGGTCCCGAAACCCCAAACTATGAGAAACAGAGGATCTTGGCAACCTCAAGCTGTATAACAAAGAACCTATAAGAGTCATATGATACTCATGGGGCCCTGATTTTGGCGGCTGTTGCGGTCCAAACTCCCTTCTATACATGTATATATGGTCTGTGATATACGCTTCACTGTATCCACTTCCCCATTCCCCACTAAGCACTGGGGACTTGGAAGTTGAGCAGGGGAGTTGGCTTGCCATGCACGAGGTTTAGGGCTTTGTGTTTGAGGTTGTAAGGCTCCAAATTTCCGGAGCATGGCTTGAACGCAGACACTGTGTTTCACAGGGGTGTGGGGGGTAAGTAGGATCTGGGACGCTCCCTGCACAAAGAAGGCGAAATGAGGCCTAAGTACATAGGAGATTTGAGCCAGATCCCACCTTTTTCTAGAGACCCTTGAATTTTTTGATGATCTCGGCCCGTCTCTCGTGTCCACGAGGATACTTTGATCTGAGAAGCCCGTACCGTACATGGAACCCCAAGCAAAAGCCCACAAAGGCATCATGTCCTTAGGTGGGCCCCCATGTGCAAAACTTAAACTGGGTCCTCGTGTGTCCCTATTATACCACGATTACAGGGTGGGGGATCCACCCAAGACAAACCTAAGGTTTCCGGCGCGCCGCGCCCTCCAACCATTGGTTCTTGAAAAGCAAAATTGGTGCGCCTGTAGTGGTCTGTTTGTGGTACCCTGCTGGGGTTTAGGGTTCATAGTTATGTTTGTGAGATTTTGCTTCTGCATGGCATGTCCTAAATATGCGGGGTCATGAGGCGCCATGGGATTCAGATTCACAACCTCAGACGGAATCAGAATGTAGAAGTCACATTTTTTGACAGACAGGATCGGATTCGCTGTAGGCCCTGAAGCATGATAAACGTGAAGGCAGGGAAATCTGCTAAATCTGCAAGCACGAGGCCCTAAACCCTGCACGCTGAAGCCTAGATCCTGAGCCCTAGAGCTGAAGGCTTGAATCCCGCAAGCCCCAAACAAAAACCCTAAGCCCAGACCCTTGACCTTGAGGCCTGAACCTATCAAAATCCTAAATCACACATCCTAAAACCTGACCGTATCAAGGGTTCCCCTACTATGGTTCTTCCTTGATCAAGCTCATTTAGGGAAAGCTAGGGCTAATAAGGTAGAATCTGGGGAGGGTAGTATACGGGGGTTGTAGGGGAACCCATCCCCAAACCCTACACCCACCGTAAACCCTGAATCCTAAACCCCACACCCCACACCCTAAACCCTACAGCCTACAGCCCAAACCCCACACACTACACACCACACCCTAAGGCCCCAAACCCTAAATCATATACCTTACACCCTAAGCCCTAAACCCCACACCCTGAACCCTACACCCTAAACCCCACACCCTACAGACTAAACCCTACACCCCAAACCATGTACCCCACACCCAAACGTTGGTGTAGTCCAGCTAACCTTCTGCCCTGGTAATCCTTAAACATCAAAAACCCGTAGCCCATCAAGCCTGTATCACCATCTATATGCGTATATATCTCTATCGGTATACATATATATATATATATATTTGATTATATAC
>CAJNIZ010008892.1:95956-109155 GCA_905231905.1 Symbiodinium pilosum
AGACTGGGCCGTTCTTAGTAGGGTACAAGCACTTCCTATATAACTTCTATATGACATATTCCCGTATTCCCTGCTAAACCCTAAACCCTGAACTAATATGTCCCTTATTCCCTACCAAGAACCCGTAGGTAGCACACACCCAGCCAAGTCGTCCAAGTCCAGCTCCCAACCGGGTCGTATTCACGAGGAGTATCCTGAAACCTTCCGGCCTAGCCTAGCAGTTTAGGTTCAGAATTTAGGGCCTACCTTAACAGCTCACGAACGGGAAGCACAATCAGAACAAAAGCCATACTCTCCCCGAAACCAGCACGGAGCCCTCGAAAAGACAATTCAAAAAACACGATCCTGTTCAGCAGTGGGCGGTTTGGAGTTCCCATGTGAGTTTGAGAGGGTTTAAGCCCTAAACGCCAGACCCCATACATCCCCCCACCCTCCATAATCCGATAATCCCTACAAATATCAGCCCAAAACCCTAAACCCCAAACGAAGGGTAGCTGAACTGACTTATTGTCATCGGCCTGCAGCTGCGGGAAGCCCATCCTCGTCCTACTGCGAAAGGGTTCAGGGTTAAGGGTTTAAGGTATGGGATTATTAGGGTTTAGGGTCTAGGGCATGGGATTATTAGGGTTTAGGGTGTAGGGTTTGGGATGTACAGAATACCCTATAGGGGATAATGGAAAATCAATTGGAAAATCAAATGGAAAAGAAATGGACAATGAAATGGAAATTGCTGTTGAGGGTTTAGGGTTTTCGCTTTGGGGTTTGCCGTTTAGGGGCTATATGTGTTTACAGATTAGGGTATAGAGTTTTGGTTTAGGCTTCGGGTTTACGGACAAGAGTAGCGGATTTGCGCTAGGGGTTTAGAGACTGGGTTGTTTGAGCTACAGCCTAAACTCCTAGTATCCCCCTCAATAACCCGAAAAAACTCCCCTATATGATCCCCGATATAACCTCGTTTAAGGAGCTTAGACTACATCTCATATGGCTTCGGGTTTAGAGCTGAGGGTCTGCGGATTGAGGTTTGTTTGGCTTAGGGTTTAAGGGCTACCCTTTCATAAAATAAGCAATTTTGGAGTGTCTAGGCAGTCTTAATTACAGATATAGTAATCTTCATATACAGATATAGTAATCTTCGTATTAGGACCCTTTTTGGTGTTACATGTTAGTTTAGGGAAGGGTGCGTCTTTGTGCTACTCCTGGTACAAGAACTTTTGACTACGGTTACCAGCACCAGTAGCACGCATCCTTGCTGATCATCTTTCACACTTGTGCTGCCGAGCGTTGGGAGCTTTCGCATGTGTGCCTAACCCTCGATCCTAAGCCCTAACCTTAAGGGTCCAAGTTCCTAAACAATATTGGTTTCAGTGCCAAGTACCTATATGGTAATTTCACAAAATAAGGGGAGCCCAATATAGGCCCCAAAATGTTATCATCCTTTTTATTGGGACCCCAAAATGGTACCACTGATTTTTGGAAAACCAACCATGTAGGCACCGATTTGCGCTAAACATTGCCAAGACTGGTCGGCGTTTGGAACCCCCTAAAACCCCCTCTACTCCCCCTTGCAGGCCCCGCTGAACTGTGGCTAGATCCCCCACCCCTCCGCTGAGTTATAGGGTTATATAGGGGTTATATGAGGGATAATGGAAAAGAACGCAGGTTGTATAGGGGTTACGCAGGGAGGTAGTGCCTAGACCTGGTCTAGCCTCAACTTCCAGCAAATCGCCCCCTCATAAAAGTCACGGGTTTACGCACACTCCCTGCCCCGGCCCCGGCCACCCGTGAGCATCGCTTTCTGTGCACCCAGCAGCCGAGGCGGGTGCGCAATAGCGCTTACAACTATCTACCATTTGAGCGCTTCGACTTTAAGGGTAAGTTGCGGCAAGCATTCGAGAGATGCTACGGCTGTGTCAGACGGCCCGTGTAGTCTAGAGGCCAATTGATGTTGAATAGAACATGGAAAAACCTTCTACTGAAGTTACAATGGGTTATGACAGGAAGTGTTGGCCACACATCACGCTTCTTTCGAATGCCCGCTAAACTGAAGACAGCCACTGCGAGAATGCCGCGGTCCCTATGAATCCTTATATGGCTGGCTCTCAATCCTAAACCCTCCAAAGCCTGAACCTGTAAACCCTAAATCTATAACACCCTAAACTCAAACCCCAATCTGCTCTGGGTCTGTCCCCTGGCACCTCGAGATCAGGTGGGCGTCGGAACGGCATCGCCAGCTCCTTGCAATGAAAACTACGTGTGGCTCCAATAACCTACAGCTTAGTAGTAAGCACCCCTTAATTAGTAGGTATAACCCATGAAAAAGGAGGTTATTGGGGTTACAGGTAGGGTTTAGGGTTTAGGGGTTTAGGGTCCTGGGGAACAGTGCATCTCTGGGGTGCTCACCTGCTGTATGTCCTCAAGTCTTTTTCCCAGAGGGTCCAAGTACCCAATAATTTGGTACTTGGGTGTTCGGGCAATAGTAATTGTAGTACAAGTTTTGGATAAGTATATGATTATTAGGTACTTGGACCCGTAGGGGTTCTTATGATTGTGATTGTTCTTGTTGTATTTACTATCGTTTTTGTTGTTCTCGTCATTGTCAATTTTGTTCTTAACAGAGGGTTGCTGTTATTCTCTCTTTGGTATTTTCGAATTCGTTGTTACTGCGGAGTTTCCTGGCCTGAAACACGGCTAAAGGCCACCTAATGAGCAACTACAATGGGGATCTGTATTTGAACAGGAACCCAAACGAAGGAAACCGTATCTCATTAATCTTCAAAGAAGCCTCTGTATCCCCCTCAAATACCTCAGCGCACCTTTCTTGAAAAGCGCCCAGACAATAGCTGAAAGTGCCCAACACCTAAGCCCAAACCCTAATCCCTATAACTCATTTATGCGCATTTAGCACTCCCAACCCCAAGGCCAAAGATTTCAAGGCGGAAGCCATAGGTTTAAACCCGAAAACTGCCAGAACATCCAATATCCCTTGATTAGGGTATCTACCTTCAGTCGTATTAGGGATTTTTTATGTATCATTGAAGGTATATTCCCCAATTCAAGGATATTGGGCTCTCTGGGAAACCCTAAACCCTAAGCCCAAAGCCCTAAACCCCGAACCCCAAACCCTACGCCCTAAACCTAAACCCTAAATCCTCACCACCCTAAACCTTAAAGCCTCCCAATAGCCGTCTATGCGATACAAGCTGTCCTGTGAAGGGGGCCTGCAACCCGAGGATCCAACCCCATCCTTTTACCAGGTCCTAGAGTTGGGTTAGGATTTAGGGTTTAGAGTTTAGGTTCTAGAGTTTAGGGTGTAGGGTTTAAGGTTAGGGTGTAGGGTTTAGGGTTTAAGGGTTTAGGGTTTAGGGTTTAAGGTTTAGGGCCTAGGGTTGGCAACCTATAGGACCCTTATCGTCCCTGCTACTCCCAGGGCTCCATCGGACTCTCTCGTACCTACCTGAAGCCCAAAAATATGTAGAATAATGGCCTTTTGAGATGTTTTATGTGGGTTTAGGCCATCATTTCGCCTACTTTTGGAGTCCAGGTACCCGCATCGGGCCCACCCACCGTGAGGACATGGTCCTTCTTTGACAAATAGTTTTCCTGCTTGGGAACTCAAATCAAGTTACGATGATGAGGAACCTATATCGGTCGCTTCCCGGAAATGCCCAATAGCGATTCCTATAACTTTCTACTCAACTGTAAACCTATCTTCCATTTAACGGTCCATCTGACTTTCCTTTTGATTTGCCATAGTGGGAGCTTCATGCTCAACTGTATGTGAAGAGAGCCCATCACGGCAGCTTACTTGGAGTTCCTTAACACTAAAACCCCCAAAGCCCTAAGCCTCAACTCCCAAACCCTTAAACCCTAAACCCTATGTATATATATATATTCATATCATATATATGTATATCCCTATATAGCCCCAATATATAACCCTAAACCCTAAACCCTAAACCTATGTATCCCTTCAAAGGAGAGCCCACATATATGTATATCCCTATATAGCCCCAATATATGTATCCTTTAAAGGGAGCCCACATATATCCCGCTTTCAAGAGACGGAAGGTGTCCTCAGGCGGCTCACGGTCTGCTGATCCTGTTGCAGATGCTGCCTGGCACGGCTACAGTTTTTAGGTTCAGAGCTGGGTTCAGGGCTTAGGGCTTATAGGGTTTAGGGTTTAGGGCTTAGAGTTCAGAGCTTAGGGTTCGGGGTTCAGGGTTTAGAGTTTAGGGTTTATGGTTTAGGGTTGAAGGTTTAGAGTTCAGGGTTTAGTGCTTTAAGGTTTAGAGTCTAGGGTTTAGGGTCCAGGGTTTCGGGTTTAGTGTCTATGGCTTAGAGTTCTGTCTTTTGGGTTTAGGTTTGGGTTTTGATTCTGTACTTGTCTTTTCTGCTGCCTCGTTCTGGTTCTCATCATCTGCACGCTTCCAGCTTTTGGACCCCCTAAACCCAGCAACCCCCCAAAGGGTACCCATCTTGTTGTCTCCAAATGGTAGTTTCCCGAAAAAGGGGGACCCCAGTATAGAGCCCCAAATAGTCCTTATTACTGCCCTAAACCCTAAACTGTGGCCTCTGGAGTTTTCAGACAAACCTTGCCAAAGTAAGCAGTGTAAGGCTAAGGCTTGGGGCTTAGGGTTTCCTGAGCACAAACATGCCCTAGCCTTGGGGTTAGGGTTGAGGGTTTATGGGGCTCTGGTCCCCAACCCGTCACCCTGAGCCAGTCGCCCCTACATCCTATAAGCCCCTAACTCAAAGCTTCTGCCCCTTAAGTAGATATAGGGGTTATAGGGGTTATATTGGGACAACGGAAAAGAAGCTACTATTTAGGGTTTAGGGTTAAAGTCCAAAGCTATGGATCCTGCACCAGATAGGTTCGTCTAGGGCTACAGACCCTAACTCTGGAAAACCGTGTCTCTCAAACTTCTGAGAGGGCTATATGGGGCTTATATAGGGATAATGGAAAAGAAAATGGAAACTACTATATTACAATAGGGTTGATATTGGGGTTATATGAGCTATAATCTAAAGTAGCAAGGAAATTCAATCAAACTAGGCCCTGAACCCTAAACCGTTTGCGGGCTTCTGGTTGTCAGGTCTACTAGAAATTGCCTCCTCTTCCACCTCTTCCTCGAGGTCGTCGGCACCTACAGTTTTCTGCAGGGGTGTGTAGGTTTAGGGTTAAGGGTTTAGGGTAATATTTAGCAGGAACAGGAAAAGAGAATATACACTACAAAAACCAGCCGGAGCGTGACGTTCATTCCGCGTTATGAAGGGAGCACTGGACAGATGCTTCCATGCTGACGTGCGACTCCCAAACGGGGACGGTAAAGACCACAGTCCTTTAAATACAGCTATATGGGATTCCATGCAGGTTCGGGGTGGGGTATTGCTTTCGGATGACAGCGCTCACAAATTTCCTCATCTGCCGAGCTTCTATACCATTCACAGAGAACGAAAGATCTCCTTCTCGCCAATATGTTTCTGTTTAGAAGAGGGTGGGGAGCCCTCATAAGGATCTCTTTGTCATGGGGTATAGAAAAGATTCCCATCTGTCAGCATAATGTACAGACTTCATGGGTTGGAATGGGATTTGAGAACGGTCCATTATGCTATAACTATATATGGACTGGAAAGGTGCTATCTCAAATATTTTTCAGGCTTCTAGATGAAACCCCACAAGTTTGTTGCTGTCAGGCTTCCTTGGTACTTCTGGATCGCTTTGTCTACGTACTTGTCGTTTTAACTGCCGCACCGTATTACACCCGGCAAAGTGAAGGAACCCTAAAGAAGGCCCCACACCGGCTTCTGTCGAAAAACAAGGAGGACGACAGATTCGTTCCATGCCTGTGTGAGAGAGGGTTGGGTTGTTGCTGCTTCCACAATTGGCTCAAATAAACAAATCATCACTAAGCCCTGACTCTAAAGCTATAGAAGGCCAAATCCTGTACGAACCCAGAGATTCCTGTCAAAACCCCTTTAAAGCACCTGACGCTGGAGATTCCTTCAGATTCCCTTCATGATCTTTTCATAGCCCCTCAAATTCCCTCAAATCCCTGCCTCCGGCGGCAAGTAGTTCAGGCTCCTGTGCACAGGAAAGTAACAGGAATTGGGGTTTGGTGGGGTTTAGGGTTTAGGGGCTTCTACACAACGTTCAGGGGCCTTCGGAATCTGGGGCTTCCTTAGGGCGGATTTCAGGCTTCCAGATGGAGGACAACAATGCTCATCCTAAACTAAACCCTAAACCCTAATCCCTGAACCCTAATCCCTAAACCCTAAATCCTAAACCCTAAGCCCAAACACAAAATCCGGCCTCGTCTGAGAGGCTGTTGAGGTCCTGGTCACGTTCTTCTCGCTCATCCAGCTGCGGATCGACAACAGCCTCCTGCAACAGGGGGGTTTAGGGTTTAGGGTTTAGGGGTCGCACGAGAAGCTGTGTCCACAGCTTGGACTGAGAGAGTGATCACCGAATCCTGTCCGAACCCTCCTCGACCAAATGGCAAAAGGGCCACACGGCGGAACGCCTCCCCTGTGCCTCCTATCTTGCTACAGAATTCCCACACTCAAAATGGTATCCCTAATATTGGGGAACCCCCGGGTCGTCATGCTGAACATGCTCCCACCGAAGCTTCTTTTCTACAAAGGTATGCTCAAAAGCTGATTGCCGCAGCGACTTGCTTGCAAAGTGTGGACACCATAGAACATTGCCATGATGTAGGTGTCAGAAATATAGAAATCTTTCAAACAACGGAAGTTGTTGAAGTTCTTGGTCGTGCCTAACAATTGAGATGGACAAGGTTGCTGACGCGTTCGCTGGCAACCAAGCCCTCTAACATTGGCACATAGCTACACTACCCTATCCTACACAAAAACGGGAACCCTCTCCAACCTCATGCTAGCGGACTGCAGTCTTTGTAGAACCCTTCGTCAGTTTCCGTGCGCGCTTAGTAATTAGCACGTGAACCCGGAGCCAGAAGCATTCACCCTGCTTCTCCCAGAATTACCAGGGGCATGCTACAGGAGCCCAAACGTGGGGACGCCATGCCCAGGGAAACTCACATCAAGATCCACGCTTATGATCTTTTTCGCTCTGAATTTTCAGGCCCTGAACCCCTCATGTGGTTCTGGCAGCCCGCTCTTTTTTTGGCACTATAATTTCAAACAATCTGTGGTTGGCGGTGCAAGTTGTGGTCCGCGCATGACGGATGGAGGAGAAATCAGGCCTTATCTGCTACAGTACCCAGAACCGGCGCAACAAGCGGCAGATAATGTAGACCCATGATTAATAACCCCCAGTTTTAAGGGCCTCAATATTAGGATATCTAGCATAATCCCCATTAAGGGCAGGGGGTTCATTAATTAGGGTCTACATTACCCAGAACCGCCTGAACAACGGCAGATAAACCAGTCCTAGGATGTTTCGCAAGATAAAACAATGCCATGCTACAGCCCAAAAAAGGATTATCTTCCCCAATAACCAGGGCTAAACAAGTTCAAACTCCATTTTTGAGACCCAAAAAGAAAGCCCAAAAAGGTTAAAGTTCTTCTATTGGCTAAGTAAGGTGTGGTACATTAAAGGGAAAAAAGTAGAGCGGGGTCGTGCGCAGCAACTCGGGGCTTAAACAGCTACCCCGGCTGTTCCCTGATGCAAAAGAGTCTGAAATGTTGAAGGGACTTCACTGGGAACCCCAGACAGGAAACCCCAAGAATATAGTAGGAAAATAATAGGAGTGTGCCTACCGAGGTCCTTATATTCTATTACACTCCGACTATCTCCTTGAGGTTCCCTGTTTGAGGTTCCGCTTAAAATTATGTTATACATTCTTCTGCTGGTTTCCAACAGGGTGCCAGCTATCAATCCTTTAGAAACATTTATACATATTAGCATCTTATTACTACTATCCGTAATCTTGTCATCATCATCATATTACTACTACGATTATCCATATTATTATGCTGTTGTCTATTAGTATTATATCACGGTTATTAATATTGTTATCATTATTGTTTAATATGTCATGAATCTCTACAAATGGATTCTTAGATAGCCCTGAAACGGATCTCGCTCAAAACTAACAAACACTGCCTCCCCGTCGGACTCAGCGAGGTCGTCCTCCGGAACCGTGGTGTCCTGTCTTGCGAAAGGGGTCGAGCAAAGAAATTTGGGGTTTAGGATTTAGGGCGTTTTCTCCGAAATGCTCAGGCATGTCGGAATCATGGATATAGGGCTCTTGGGATTTACGCGGGGATTCGTCGCTTCGTACAAACTTAACCTGATAATTGCGGGTGACAGTCAGCGCGCAACCACTGGCCGGAGGGTTTCAAGTGCTTGAAAAGGAGTGGGAAATTGGAGCCCCCGTTCAACCCATTCACAAGTGTACAAAGGCTACGGCAATTATTAACAATCCACCTGGACCCTCGAACTACCCTTTTTCATGGCCTAAGCCTACGTACACACAGTTAGGGGCTATATCCCGAAGAAAGGGTACACTAGGAGGGTTTTGGCACTGTCCCCCTTCTCGCCCTCAATAATAAGAATAATCATGATCACAATAGCACTGTTACTAGTCATTTTCTTAGAGCTGGATGGGTGTCTACTTTGATCAGGCGACCTCGCCAGATATGACAATTTCCTTACTGCTGACTTTCCTGGCCGAAACAACAAGTATTTCTTGTACAGTTTAGGGTTTTGGCATGTATACCCCGAAGAGTTAAAGATTTTCCATTCAGCTGCTAGAGTCTTTTGAAAACCAGCTGTAAAGGCGAGTACAAATCCTTGTGCAGGATCATCTGAGTGAGGCGTTTCAACTCCAATCCAAGTTTCACTAACCGCCAACACTAAACCCTACAAGTCCAAGCCTTAAACCCCAAATCCTACACCCTAAGCCCTACACCCTAAACCCTAAACCCTAAGCCCTAAACCTTAACCCTAAAGCCTAAACCCTAAGCCCTAAACCTTAACCCCAAAGCCTAAACCCGTTTGAACATCTTTGCAGGGTTTCCTCGTCGGACTCGGCCGGCTCCGCATCCTCCAGAGGCGCCTCCTGCACAGCCCCAGTATATGGGGGGGGGTTTAGGATTTAGGGTTTAGGAGTCTCCCAAAAATTTGGGTACCATTTTGGGGGTCCTTACCATAAGGCTCTTGGACCCTCACAGTGGGATTCCAAACCCTAGCCCTAAAGCCCAAACCTTTCCCCAGAAAGCCCCAAGTAGTCCTAGGAGCCTCAGGGTATAATAAGGATTACAATATATTGGAATATATTGGGGTCTATGTTGGGGTCCCCTTATTTAGGGAAACCACCACATAAACTAGAGACTAAAGTTATAGGGGTACATGGCGAAATATAGGGTTTAGGGTTTAGGCTACAGAGTAAAGTCAGGTTAGGGGGGACCTGTAGGAGGATGTATGAGGTTTAGAAAGATTTTTAAGGAATATACTATAAATTTAGTCCAGGACTCATGTGGGTCCCTACAGTACAAATTGTGGGCCTTTCGGCTCCCCTGGGCGACAGCCTGCTCTCACCACCCCGTTGTCAAGCGTTCTTGTTGTCGAGCATTCTTGTGCTCGGCATCCGGTACTACTATTACTATTATTACTACTATTATTGTTGGTGCTATTCTTGTTACTATTCCTAGTATTGTTGCTCTTCAGCCATGTCGGGCACTCGCTTGCGCCCGTCCGATGGCAGCACCTAACTGGACCTGGCCACTCAGCCTGAGGACTTTACTGCTTCTGGTGAAGCTGCTACGCCGCCTGTCTAAATCCGATAAGTCGAGCATCCATGCGGAAACCGTCATATTATTTCTACTTCTTCTACTTCTACTTCTCCTTCTGCTACTACCCCCACTTCTATTCCTACTCCTCTTCTCCTCCTGCTACTCCTCCTACTACTCCTACTGCTACTCCTTCTACTCTCTTTACTACTCGTGGTACTCGTCATCCTCCTGCAACTTCTCCTCCTCTTCTTCTTCCTCCTTCTACTACTACTACGACGACTATTATGACTACTACAACTACTACGCATGCGACGACGACGACGACGAGGACGAGGATGAGGACAACGACGAGGAGTAGGAGGAGGACGAGGACGAGGACGAGGACGACGACTACTACTCTCACTACTACTAATAAGAATACTCATCCTCTACTACTACTACTACTACTACTCCTACTCCTACTTTGAAACGAATATTTTCGCCAATATTGAATATCATTGTTCAGGGGGCCCCCAGAATGGAGATAGATCACTGGAGGGGGCGGATTAGTGCGAAGTCTACGTGAATCCGAATTCTCAAACCAAGACTCGAATGCCAAAGTAGAAGCCAAAACTCAACACGAAGCACATGACGCACAACACACATCAAAAGCCTTACTTCATAGTTGAACTCAAGTGGATCTCTAGCTATTGGGGTAAACCCTGAAACCCGAATCCCTAAATCGCAATGCCTCCCGGAAACTGATGAGTCCTCATCTTCTTGCCTCTCCAATCCAGGCGGAGGTCGGAACGCCTTGCAGCCAGATGGTTAAGGGTTTAGGGTTAAGAGTTCTGGGTTGAGGCTTTGTAGTTGGGTTAATGCTTTTACAAGGTTAAGTTAAGGGTTTAGCGCATAAAGGGTTTAAGGCTCAAGGGCTAGGGTTAAGGGCTTGGGCTACTTGAGCGTTGCTTGCCACAAGAGCTACACTCCCCTCCACCTATCTTCGAAAAGCACCCCGAAACATGGACTTTCCCATTAGATGTTTATCAGGATGTACACGGAATATCTGATATCAGGGTTGGTGAGCGGTCTAGATATCAGGTGGGAGGGAAGTACAAGGAGTCCTAAGAATTCCTGCAGGATGGAGCTTTGGGTTTAGGGTTGAGGGTGCAGCGAAGTGATCCGTGTCCAAATAAGGTGTGCCCTGACATCTGCATTGGCTGACGGACCTTGCCCTAAACCCTGCACCCCAAACCTTACTTACACCCTAAACCCGAAACCCTAAATCTTAGCCATTGCCCCTGGGAAGGACTGCTGGGGCATGGTCCGCATACTCCTCGCGAAGTCCATGATCATATGACCCGACATCCCTAAACCTAAGCCCTTGTAGTCATGTCTCACTCCTGTGGCAGAAAGTCCACTTTCCCAAGCCCAGAGCTAGCTCCTGAAACGGGTTCAGGGTCCAGATGTTGGCATGTCCCAATACAACAGTAGGAAATCCTGACAAGAGTCCTTCACAATTACCTTCAGTTGAAACCCTAAACCCTAAACCCTGAACCCTAAACCCTGGTCCCTGAACCCTAAACCCTGGTCCCTAAACCCTAGTCCCTGAACCCTAAACCCTAAACCCTAAACCCTGAAGGGACGGTGTTTCAGGAGCCACCAGGCCGTCAAGGGATACAGGCCATAAGGGTTTAAGGTTTAAGGGTTCATGGTTTCCATCTTCTTTTCCATTGTCCCCATATATAGTCCCCCTTAAGTACATAGAATATGGGGTATATGGGGATCTTACTATAATATACCCAGAGCCATATTCTATCTACTTAAGGGGGACTATACCCCCCATACACCCTAAACCCCTAAACCCCTAAACCCTATAATTCCTAAACCTTAATCCTTAAATCCTATACCCAGCCTGTATGGACATGTAGCAAAAATTTGGCTTCCATATAACAAAAAATGATCTAGTAAGGCTTAAACCATAACCCCTTTAAACCCCATACCCGGCCTGTGTGTCCAGGGCCTCCTCAAGACGCCGAGCTTTGGCATTTGAGGAGGCAAGTCTTGCCGTGTGATCCTGCAAGGACAAGAGTATACAGTTCTTTGCACCCCTGAATATGTCTATGTCGATGTATCTATATGTATATACAGGAGCATATATATATATATATACACACATATACCATGGACACATTCATGTATAACAATGATTACTACTGCTACCGTTATCATTGCTGTTGGCAGCGGTGGCGGCGGCAGCGGCGGCGGCGGCGGCGGTGGTAGTAGTAGTAGTAGTAGTAGTCATCGCCGTCTGCACATACATCATATACATATATACACATGCATGGCTTGGGATGTAGGGTTTCCAGCATTGGGCTTAAAGGCCTCGAGAGATTTAGGAGATAGGTTTCGAGGTTGGCGATTTACAGTTTAAGCTTGGAAGTAGGTATCGGTCTAAAGTTGGGGATTTGGAGGGGGGGGAGGGCGGGTGAGGCCTTTGTAGGGTTTGCGGTCGAAAGGACCTCCACCTACCTGGGGACCCTAAACCCTAAACCCTGAACCCTAAACCCCGAACCCTAAACCCCGAACCCTAAACCCCAAAAAATCATACTTCCAGCTGGCTCTGAAAAATTCAGAAATCAAAAGCTGCTCCAGGGAAACTTATAGACCCTAAAGGTCCAAGGACCCAAATAATGGGGTTTTCGGGCCCAAATACCATTCACATAGGCTTCTTTTAAAGGGGTTCTAGGGGAAGATTTAGGGATATATGGGGGCTATATCAGGGTATATCGGACCCAATAATGGGGTGTTAGTGCCCAAATACTATGACATCAATGGTATTTGGGCTCTAAAACTCTATTATTTGGGTCCTTGGGCCGTTAGGGAATCTTTTCAAAACAGTTGATACCTACTGGGTAATGCCTGTAAGCCGATCTTCCCGAACCCACAACTTACAAAACCTAAGCCTTGGGGAGAAACTCTCATCCTCGCTCAAATTCTTCCAACCCTTGCGCGCCTCCCACGCCTCCTGCATCTGTGTCAGCTGCGTCTCCAGCCGACAGACCAGCCCCTTCTGATTTGTCCTTGGAAGTGAAACTCAAAACTGAGGGGGCCCTACAAACACCCTAAACCCTAAGCCCTAAAACCTAAATCATAAACACCAACGGGTCAGGGTCTTTTTGAATCTATGAAGTCAGTCCAGCGAAGCGTAGGGAATCTAGCACCAGCATATGGACACAATGCCCCAACAACTATGGTAATATGGATGTTGTAAGTGGTGCAAGATTGCCTCCATCATAGTAGGGATGCCAGAAATACGTAAGCAACAAGTAGGCGACTTAAACGGTTGGATCCTTCTTAGTGATTGTATAGGGGGGTGTTTTGAGAAATACGCAAGTCTCAAGGGAATTTAGGGGGTTCAGGGTTTGAATGACTCAGGGTTGCGGGCTTAAGGTTCACCATGAAACCCAAAACTCCAATACCTCCCTAGAAGCCCAGGTACCCA
>CAJNIZ010008893.1:0-14075 GCA_905231905.1 Symbiodinium pilosum
AATAACCCCTATAGCCCAAATAGCACCCCTAGCTATCCTAGTTATTAACCTACTTACTAAGTTCTCCTGACCCTACACCCTAAGCCCCAACCCTACAGCCTAAACCCTAGCCTACTTGCTAAGTCCGCCTGACCCTCCAAATACCATGCGACCATGGTTCACAAGAATTTGGGTCCCTTTGTCGTGTCCCAACGAATGATGGTGAAGATGGTAGGGTAGGGTTTTAGGGTTTAGGGTTTTAGGGATTTTGAGGTTGTGTCATGATTTTGACAAATCCCTGAGTCTGCCGAAGCTGACTAACCACGCATCATGCAGCAGGTGTTCGAAGCTCCCTTTCGATCCTTGTGCCCAGCTATGCTGTAGGTGCCTGAACGATAGACAATCTCAGGGTTCTCTATTCCCTGCATAAGTATAGTATAGGGTACCTGACATGATATTGGTAATTGTTTAGGCGTACAGTACCCATCTGTGAGCCCTATAGAATTCTTTGTCACCCCCATCTGACTCAATGAAGGTCACTGGACGGTTTGAGTCAACTTCAAGTCCACTTAAGCATGCTCAGAATTTTGCCTCAAGCTTCAGAAGCCAAAATCCATGAGCCGAAGTTGTTTGCCTTCTGCCCAGGCTCGCTGCAGCTATGAATTATTCACATCCGCTGTTAGAAGCAGGGTGTCTGCTTCATGTGACGTTTTCTTGGGATCCTGTGTATGATACGTGGGCGTTTACCAGGCTTTCATAGGGCACATAAGAGACCAGCAGCTAGATTTCGCACACAACCTTAACCTCATTGTGGTTTAGGGTACAAAAACCCCGACCCCCAAGAATAGAGCAATTTCCATTTGCCTTTCCATTCCTCCATTCTCTACTAGCTAGAACCAAGCTATCTAACCCCGACTATGTCCCAGTTTCTGTTTCATGTTCCGTTTTCTTTTCCATTTGATCATGTGATTCTCCGCTATTGAGCCAATATCCTTAAAGCCTAAACCCTAAACCATAGCATCCATTTCCTTTTACAGTATCGTATAATCCTCATGTAGCCCCTATATATCCCTATATAATACCCCTATAGACCTCTATACTCGACACCCCATCCCAGATCCTAGATAATGCTCGTTTTAAGAAAGACAGTCCGCAACAGGCAGTCGTCCCTCAGATTCGCGAACGTGATGAGTGCTGCTGCGGGGTATGCTGGTGCTGTTCAGTCCTAAGGTTTAGGGTTTAGGGTCCTAGGTAGCAGGCTTTAGGGATCCTCTGGCGTTTATACAGGGTTTAGGATTTAGGGTTTACGGTAGGATTTAGGGTTTAGGGGCGAATATGTTCGAGGATATTTTTATACCCCCCCATAATGGGGAACCAAATCAAGCGAATCTGGAAAACGAAAATGTAAACTGGGATAGGGATTTATGGGGGTAAGGTAGGGACACCCACATCATGACTAATACTGTCCTACAGTCTCTGAGAGTAATAATATAACTCTGGATAAGACGCGTCATTGGTAGTATTTAAGCTAGGAAGTATCAAAATAATGTCGAATCAATTGGAAAATTGAATGGGAGCCAGGTGTTTATAGGGATATTTGGGGTTTGGGATTTGGGGTTTTGGGCACTCAGATCGTATCATAGGGCTCTTCAGAACCCACCGTCTACACAGTCAGTTGGAAGCAGAAACCATGTCTACCACAAAAGCAAGATCTTTCCTAAAACCTAAACCCTAAGCCCTAAACCTTAAACCCTAAACCCTAAGCCCTAAACCCTAAGCCTAAACCCTAACAGAAGGACGCCAGCAAAGTCAATGACTTAGCCTTGGATACTGCCCCCACCCAGAAACACTAGATAAAGGCCTTGATACGAGGTATAGTCTAAACTCTTTTAAGGGGGTTACATAGGGGCTTATAGGGCTTATATAGGGATTATAGAAGGGGGGGGTTTAGGGTTTAGGGTCTAAACTCCTTTGAGGGGGCTATGGGGACTGGTATAGGGGTTATTAAGCGAGATACTAGGAGTTTAGGCAATAGCTCAGATTACCCCTATTAGATTGTCACTGGGTACGGGCAGTACCCAAACTTGTCCACACTCTCCATCAGCCGTGTGAATCCGTATCGTCCCAGAAAGATTCATGTGATTACGCCTGTATCCATCCCGGCGGATTGCTTTTTAGTAGATTTATCTGGTACTGGGGTAAGCGCGGGATTTTAGAAGTTTTTCGCTGCAGCTCCATGGAAAATTGCAACGCTAAGCCCAGAGCTAGTCTACCGTAGATCACTACCAACTAAGAAGGTATGACATCCTCAGCCCACAGGTGGTGTTTAGAAGATCTCAAGCTGGACTAAGTTGTGGCACTAGAAGTAGCAGTAAGAGTAACAGTCATTGCGATTGTGACTGTCATCCTAATTCTTGCTTGCTCTTTGCACTGTTAAAGCTTGCGCCATTCTTGGCACAGTCCTCATACTTCTGGCTGCTTTTGTGTCATGCATCCCTTGAATCTCAAAATCCTACACATTCAATCCCCAACAGTTTCGAAGAATGGGGGGACGCCAATCTTATAGACATCAAAATAGTATAGTAGCCCTTAGTATGGGGACCCCCAAATCTGAAGCCAATCTTGGGAAGCCTTAATCCTTATAAACCACTCAAGAAGTGCGAGGCCCATTTCATGTTCCGTTTGCTTTTCCATTTGATTCTTCAGTATTGGGGTAACTCCTATATAAGCCCTTATAATGCCATATGATTCCTAAATATCCTTATATACCCCTGCTTACCTCTATAAGGGAAACCCATAGTTCCTAAAACCTAGGTCTGCGGGCCGCACCGGCCGCTGGGTGCGCCGAGCGGCAGCTTCAGCTGCGGCTCCTCCTGCAGCGGCTTGCAAAGGTCAGGGCTTAGCATTAGGGCCAGAGGTGCTTGGATATTTGGTGGAAAAGCGCCTTTTTATCCGTAAAAAACAGTAACCATTTCTTGCCCATTATTATTAGCCTCCATGCAAGGGTTTATGGATTAGAGAGTGGTAATATCCCAACAATGCAACTTGGTTTCGAAACGGGTTGAGGTTCCAACGCTCAAAAAGATGTTCGTGCCTGACTGTCTGCAGTTCGATCCTACAGTAGCTTCCGTTTTCCCCTAATTAGGTAGCCTGAGGCCCTAAACCCCTGTAAACCCTAAACTCTAAGCCCTAAACTCTAAACCCTAAACCGCCTGAAGACCAAACCAAAGATGGCTTACCACGAGCAGGTCAGTCTGACGCCGGTCCGGTGATTCTTTGGCTACGCCATGAACTCCGCTTAGCTGATAACCCTCTCTTAGAGAAAGGCGGGCTTCTTCTGAGTTTAGGGCTTAGGGTTTACTTTGAGGGTCAGGGGGACTTCGTATGTAGGATGATAACCCACATTCACACTATAGCAGACCTAATTGTATATCCTAATCCATAACCTGCTGCCTAAGTCCCCCTGGTCCTCCGAGTAGGGTTGTTAGAGACAAGGAATGAGGGAATGGAAAAGATAATGGAACTTACTATGATCGTCTTTTGTAGGGATACATGTAGGGGTTATATAGGGGCTCATATTGGGATAATGGAGAAGCTCACAGAAGCTTTTATTTTGGGTCTAGGGTCCAGGGATATATTACCCCACCCCAATGAATGGAGAATCACATGGGAAAGAAAACGGAGCACTCAATGGAAACTAGGGTTATATGTGGATACGTAGGGGAATGGACAAGAAAGTGGCAATTACCTGTCATTGGGGATTATATAGGGGCTCCAACAACTAACAAGTTCATGATTTACGGCTTCTTACTGGGTGGCGAGTAGGGAAGTGGGCAATGGTTCCTAGGCAAAAGGAATCCCTCCATTCCCGTCTAAGCACCGTAAGTTTTGGGGTTTGGGTCTTAGACTCCCCAATTTGCAGGCTTCAGAAGAAAGGACAGTGTGACTTGTCAGAGGCCTCTCAGGTTGAGAAGTGAGCTCCACGGCGTTGAGGTTTCGGAGTTGGGAGAAGGAATATTCGGGTTGAATCAAAGGTCTAGGGTTTAAGGCGATGAGGGGCTTTGGTTTAGACATGCTGGAATCGGAACGCGCCGGCTTGCCAACCTACATACTTACTTGGAGGGTCAGGGAGAGTTAGTAAGTAGGTTAATAACACCTGCAATCCAGATAGTAACCCTAGTTTTCCTAATGTTAACCTGCTTAGTAAGTCCCCTTGGCCCTCCAAGTAGTCTCCTGGACCAGCAAGAAATCCAGAGCTTTGTCTCCCGCTGACTTGCTTGAGATCGGCATTCGCTAAATTAGGCTTCAGGGTTTGGTTTCAGGTGTAATGGTGCTTTTCATTTTGAACTTACCTCAAGTGCTATGCTCAAGGTTAAAAGTATTCCGACTTTCCTATGCTTTACTACCCCAATAGATGAAAAGGTACTTTCCCAAAATTAGGGTACCCCAATATGGAGCCCAAGATACTATTGTCTTTATTATAGGGACCCCAAGAAGGTACCCCTAATTTTGGGAACCCCCCAATTGTGTGCGACAGGGCGGCAGCTTTGCGGCGCAAGTCGGGGCTTGATGCTGGTTTTCTGCTTCTTGGCATACACTAAGGCTCCCAGGTAGGGGTTTAGGGTTTAAGGTTGAGGGCTACTGGGGCTCAGAAACGATAGGGTATACGGAGTCCGGATCCCCTATTTAGGTTTGCTGCTTTCTTGGCATAGAGCTTCGTTTTTGGGCTTTTCGCACATAGCATCAACGGATGTGTTTGGATTCTGACACGAACGAAAACAATGAGGGCTAGGGTCGATTGTGAGTACATGAAAACATTTCAACCTAACCCCAAACCCTTACAGTAGGTGTAATCTGACACTATTGACTCCCCTAACCCTAAACCCAACCCTAAACCCTAAACCCAACACCAATGACTCGGGATTGTGGAATCTTTGCAGACTTTTCAGGGCGTGGGGTGAGGATGGTAGCATTGACATGTGAGTTTAGCGCTTTGGAAAGGTTTTATGGCTTGAGGCTTGTGGTTACTAAGGGTGGTTAAATAGGGTTTTCAGAGGAGGCTTTTCTTGCACCTGGTGATTTGAGGGTTCCCCACACACCCTAAACCGCACAGGGCTTCGGGGGCCAGTCCACTACAGAACTTGCTTGCGCGTTTCAACGCCTCTGTGACAAGCACTTCTTCCACAAGTCACGATGCACCCAGGTAGCCCAATGTAGTTTCATTAAGGAATATACCTTGAATCATATTAAGGGTCCCAGTATGATTTAAGGATATTCCTTACTTAAGCTATGTTGGGCTCTCTGGGTAGCAGAAGCGGGCAACATAACCCCGAAACCCTAGACACTAGGGAGTGCCGCAACAGCCAGCACAAGGCATAATCCTCTCCCCCTAGTCTTAAAACCCCGACGCCCCTCATACTAAATACTCCCAATGTATTATGAATTGCCACAATGGGGAGTACTTAATATTAGGGGTCTGGGCAGGTTGAATATTAGGAGGAGAGATGAATGGAGAAGCATGAAACGTAACCAGATCTTTCCGTCCCGAAAAGAATTGAAAGGAAGCTCCCCAAAGCCCATAGCCTGATCATGAAGGCTCTTACATCAAGTCCCCATAAGCCTCTACAGTGACCAAGCCTCCATTCATTTTCATATTCTTTTGTGTATTTGGTTCTCCATTATTCTGAATACGCTTAGGCTCCCGTATGGACATCCTCTGGCGGATTCTTGGGCCCACAGTAGCAAGCCACAGCGCCAACGAGTTCAGAAATCCCATGAATTCTGAAGCCTGAGCAGCAGTGCTCAAAATCATGAACCCGAAGCCTGCACTCGACTCTCAGAAGTTCAGCCCGAAGCCCTAACCTCCTCCATATAGTATGTGATTCAAGATGAGGCAGAGACCCCCGCGAGTTCGCCCCCGACAGTCGAACAGAGCCATCCGCCTAAACGTTGTTCAGAGTTTCGGGGTTGAGATCAGGGGGTTGGTGATTTGGGGTTGTACTCAAGAGTTTCTTGACATGAGCAGCTAAGTTTATCAGAATCACCCTTGGCGGGATTCAGGCAAGGTGGATTGGCAGGGGTTGGTGCGCGTTTGAGCTTGTAGTGTTTGAAGTTGCCCGTCAAGGTCGTACTCAGAGATTTGAGGTGAACACCGGCCCCGCAAAGACACGTGGAATCTGAAAGGGGACTCCCCAAGTCTTCTATGCTTGGAAGTCTAGCGTTTCGGGAGATAGCTTACTCTCAGGTTCCGCCATACCCTTAGAAAAGCCGCACTTGGTAATGCATGCGTGTGCCGATACATTAGTGCAGGACTTGGAAACCATCCAAATATCTTCTTTCGAATGCACGCAACCACATGAGGGACAAATTTGCAGGGATGACCAGCTCCAACTACTTCAGTCTTTTATCATGCCCGAGGTCTGTATATCTTGATTGCAAATTACCCACACTTTCACAACGGTGATGATGAGAATGATGATGATGATGATGATGATGTACCTCGAGTTCTTACAGATGCCAATGGCGCGTCGGGTCCACTCCAAAATGGCAATTGCTGGCACCGTTGCACCAGCCAAGGGTCAACGCCCAAAGGAGGGAGAGAGAGAGAGAGACAGAAGTAACGAGAGTTTCTGGAGCAACGGCGCTCACGCAACAGCAGCGTGGCACCTGCCGGTTTCGGAGAATGCCCTTGCCCTCTTCGCCTGCATGAAAACAACAGAAGCAAACTTCAGGACAAGTGATACTCAAAATACGTGTTCATATATACATGCTAAAACCAACTCATAAAACGCACGCCATCTCAAGGCAACCAATTATACTACCGATGCCTCAACCGCAGCCCATGCCTCCACTGCAGTTGAGTACCAAACTTGTGCTACCTGCTAGCAGTCAGCAGCTACACCCTAAATCCTAAACCCCAAACCCTAAACCCGCCCCAAACCCTAAACCCTGAAAGTCCGTAGGCCCGCCTAAGGCCAGGATCTTCAGCAGAATTATCAGAGCTCGCGGAACCCAAAGCCTCATGTCAGCAGGACTCTAAATGCCCTTCGAAGCAAACCGCGAAACTTGACATCGTCGGTTGTGCTGGTTGAATCTGTCCTAGCCAACTATCCACAAGCTCATGCACGTTCATATTGCTTGGCCCCTTTTGAGGTTTGGCAGTCCAAAGATGGGCGACCATCGTCGGAGATTTGTGGAGGCACCGTCCGGAAAGGGGGATGCGGAGGGTACAGTCATACTGCTGGGTTGAAGCCGTTCAACACTTGCAATTCATAAGTTAGGCCTACATAGCGCAACATCTTTCATCTACCTTGTAGATGGTAGGTTGTCAAGTTGATATGGTCGCTTCCATTTCGTTTCCACTCCCCCTGTATTCCCCCGTATATATATATATATAAATATGTATATATATATACCTAAACCCTATACCCATCTAGAACCCTGTGCACCCCAACAATCTCCTACATCTTGCTTGGCAGACGAAGCCAGCTGAAATCCCTGCATCAGGACATGTTGCATTCATCCTAAAAACGGAAGATGCTTGGAGTTCGCAGAACTCAAGATTTTTCACCCTAAGCCCTAAGCCCTAAACCCTACGCTAATCGCAAGGATTCGTCGGACACTATCACATCCGGTCTTTGCCTACGACGCTCCCAGCCTCAAACCTTAAACTCGAAGTGAGCCGTATTTTATTTTGGGATACTATGGCACCCAAAATAGTAAGATTATGTCCTCCTTTTGGGTATAGTATTTTATAGGAGGAGTCTAATCTTACTAGGGCCAACCACCCAAAAAGCACTACTCCGAAGCCAGAAGGGCCCAAATGAGGGTTCCGGGTTTTAGCTTGATATCAAACTCTACAAGTAGGAGTTTAGGGTTTAGGGTTTAGGGTCCCTAGTTACAGGTTCGGGTTATCTCCAGTCTGAAGACTTCAAAACGAAGTTTGACACATTATAGTGGCTGTATAGGGTTGAGGGTTTAGGGATATAGGATCCCCCAATCATGGAGAATCAAATGGGAAAGAGAGCGGAACATCAAATAGAAGCTGAAGATATTTAGAGGGGTGTGTACGGATAATTGCCCATATCGTGGTTCCGTATTCTGTGTAGAATTATGGCATGGGATAGTCCCTCACGGTTACACGTTGGGCAACATACAGGATGTTTTGCTTTGAAAGGCATGAAAGTCAGGCAGATATTGACCACGCAGCGAGTCGGGCATACTCGCTCTTCCGAGAGCTTCCCCGAATCTTTACCCTAAACCCTTAAACCCTAAACCCCTAAACCCCTAAACCCTAAACCGCGTGGGAGTGGAGGAGCGGAAGCCCGTAGCAGCCCTTGGAGCATCCCTAGTCTGGTGGCTTCCTTTCTTTGGGCTTGCATCCCTTCATTCCCTACTTACTAACAAACCGAAGCACTAAGCCCTAAACCCTGAATCCTACAGTAGCTTTTCCGTGTATTACGCTTGCGCCCCAGACTGGAATATTCTACAGTTCATGAGGATCCTACATACGACTGTTGCACGGTAGGGGGCATGACTTAATGACAAGCGCCTCATTCAGCTCAACCAGCTTCACCAAATACGTTGTACGTGTTTCAGGAGTGCCTGAGCGACTTGGATAGGCAGCTTGCAGCTCGACCTACCTTTGTTTAAGAGGGATTCTATAAGGGTTTGGGGCTTAGGGTTTCGGGCTCAGGGCTTTGGGTTTAGGGTTTCGGGCTTAGTGTTTAGGGCTCAGGGGTTGTATAGGATTGTGCCGGGATACCACCCTAAGAATGCGAGTCAAATGGAAAATGCAATGGAAACTGGGGGTTATATATTATATATGAGTCATATAACTTACCTCTGACTAGCCGGGAATGAAGGAGTGGAAAAGGAAATGAAAACTACCCTTGAGGGTTTAGCATTTGGGGTGTAGGGTTTGGGTGTCTGGCATGAAGCAGAAAGCGGAAATTACTAGATCGGATAATCTAGCGGAAAGGAAATGGAACATGAAATGGGAAAGGGGCGGAACATGACATAGAAACTAGGCTTTAGGTGTGTATAGGGGAATGGAGGTGAACATGGAAACTGTTATACATCTTGGTTATAGCAGGACTACTGCGAGGATCCATTCCTTCATTCACTACCCTAAATCCTAGACCCGGTACTGAAAGGACTCATTTTTCCTTCAACCATAATCCCCCCACCACCCCCTTGGAAGGATATGCAATACACAACAATCCCCCCTCTCGGCCCCGCCCCCCCTCCCCCCATCCCGCTGTTGTGGGTGTGTTATTTGTGGGTTTGTTATTGAGAGGCAGGTGTAATGCTAGGAGGTGGTGATTCGAATAGAGGGCCGCCTTAATTGCCCCTCCTAATTATGGGGACAACCAAAAGATGATTTTGAACCTTGTGTTTCATATTGCGGCATGCCAAACTGTCAGGTTTCTCGGGATTCTCTTCTATGCTCCATAACTTGCAGCGTGTGTAAAAAGGGTGGTAGCTCGGGTTGGTGCGATTGGGCATGAGTTGAAACCCTGAACCATGTGGACTTGAGTAAGCCTAAAAGCATGCGTAGAGGGAAGCAGTGTGCTGTAGGATCTATATAGCTACCATTCTTAGCGCCCGAATTTCCGAATAATGGAGAATCAAATCCTAAACCCCCAGCTGAACCCTAAACCCTAAACCCTACACGAATGGAAGCTGAGGTTATAGGAGCTTGTGAGGATGATAAGCAGTATTGTGGTCCCAAACTCGTTTGTATACGTATAGTACAAGGTAACAAGGTATCTTAAAACGACTAGACATCAACAATAGGTTCCACCAAAATAGGGGGATGCCAATAAAGAACCCCAAATGCTGCAGTCCTTGTTAGAAGGACCCTCCCCCCTCCAAAAACAAAAGTACACTTGATTAGTTTGAATTTAGATCCCTCCAAACCACAAACCCCAAATCCCAAACCCTAAACCCGAACCCTAAACCCTTAACCCCAAACCCTAAATTCTAAACCGCATTCTGAAAAAGGAGCGGCACAACAACAAACCTTATATGAGCTATAGTCTAAACTCCTAGTATCCGCCTAAGGAATCCTTAAAATACTCTCCAATGTAATCTCCTATAGTACCCCCTTTAAACAGTTTAGACTATAGCTCAAGGGCCCCTCTTTCAGGTAGAGCGAGGCTCGCGCCTGTTCGTTTTCGACTCGCTGCCAGAGGAGGTTTGGCAGGGTTTGTTCCAGGTTCTACTTCTGGAGACTTAATACATTGCCGAAACAACCTCATACTTTGCAGGACCCAGATTAGGGTCTAGGCCCCCTCTTGATAACCCCTTTAGCAGTTCCCTATCTAATCCCCGAAATAGCCCCCTAAAAAATTGCTGAACGCGGTTTAGGGTGTGGGCGTTAGGGCTTCGGGTGTCTTATCTGATGTTGAGCGCAAAGTTTAACGGACATCCTGGGGTCCTTCAGTTGTTGGCGTCCAGGGCTCACTATGTGCAAGTCCGTAGGATCTTCATATGGAGCATCCTGAGTTTCGCATATCTAAAGACTTTCTAGGAACCCCTAATAGGGACCCTTGTAGCTTATGGGGGTTAATATGGGGACTGCCTAGGGAAATAGGGGTTATATAATGACTATATCAGGGTTATATATGATAATGGGATTAAGGGTCCCTATTAGGGGTGCCTCCTAAAGTCCCTAGAGCATAGTGAGAAGTTTACACAATGGAGATTAAGGCTTCATGGTGTAGGGTTGCTTGGAGGCTTGTTGTATTAAGTACGTCTACCTACGAACTATCCACAATAGCCCCGATCATAAGCCCCGGAGACCTTGTACTGAGTAGACTTGCTAAGCCAGAAGAGCCTCCAAGAGCCCCTTTACGCGTCCTATATAGACTTACTAAGCCAAAAGAGCCTCCAAGAGCCCCTTTACGCGTCCTACAAGCCCATATCTAATCCCAGCTTCCATTTTATCTTCCATTTTCCTTGCCAGAACGAAATGGAAACTGGGCATGCTCTGGCTTAAAACCCTATAGCCCCCCTTAAGTAGATAGAATATGGCTTTGAGTATATTATTACAAGATCCCCATATACCCCATTTTCTATCTACTTAAGGGCGACTATAACGCGAAACCCATGAGTCATCCTCCAGAGGCCGCCTGCCCCTGGGGAGGGGGGGGGAAACTTCACCTCAATGTTGGCTGTACCATTACAGATAATACTAGGTTTAGGGTTCAGGGTTTAGGCTCTAGGGTTTAGTGCATTATACCAAGCATACTTAGTTTAGGGGTAAGGCCGCGGCCATCGCCTTTAAATGATAGGCCCCAGCATCCAGGAAAGTTTTTAATTATGTGGCACTTCTGACGATAGCGCAGGAGGACCTATGTCAACACGCCTGTAGAATGGCTGCAAGTACAGTAACCACGGAAGCTATACTCGCCCTGGACCTGCATGCAGGCTTCACAATCCCTTGTTTTTTCAGACTACATGGGGCACATGCAAATCATATAGAGCCCCAGACACAAAGGTCCCAACTACACCCCAAAGGGCTCAACCTGCAACCATCGAAATGGAGGTTTTTCCAGCACTTTGTGCTGCACTGGGGGCGCAGGAGGTACTTGCCGGAGCCCAGTTCTGCCCTGAGGACATTGGGTTCAGGGTTGAGTGCGTGATGTCTACTGGTGTCCGCATGCAGCGTTTGCTGGTTCATCCTGGTAGGAAACATTTATGTATGCATGTATGCCCCAAACTCCCTCTCTACAAGGGCTTGGAGTTCAGACTTAGGGGTTCAAGGTTTAGGGAAGCTAAGCCCTTAAACACCTAAGCCGCATAGTCGGTACAAGATTGACGGAGGTGCACGAGCCCCTCAGGCTTGATGAGGGTTTCAGCGACTATATATGATGGCTGCTTCTGCAGCCGTTGCAGATCCAGAACATGGCGCTCACAGCTGCCCGTTGAACATTTGCATACACGCTCGAAATGATTTTCCAGCCCGAATGCCCAAGAGCAGCCTAGGAATTTCCATATGCCGCCCCTCACTATATGACCCCTACAAATCCGGCATTCGGCCCTCCTACTTGCACAACCTTTTCGATGCCCTTGTGTCACTTCTATGAATACCCTTACAGATCATCTACATAACTCTATCGAGATCTTCAAATCTTAAACCCTAAACCCGAAACCATCCGAAACCCTCAGCCCGAAACCGTACAGAACCCCCTCAATAGGAGCGGCGGTCGGAAACTGCGACCGCCTCGGCCCTTGCGAGTGTTGGGGCCGCCTTGGAGTTGATGGATCCTGGAGGCAGGGCGGCAGGGCTTCTTGAGTTTAGGGTTTAGAGTTTAGGGTTTAGGGTCTGGGCAGTATCCCTAAAGCCTGTATAAATAACCTGGACATCCAGTAGCCCAAAATTGCGGTCTGCCTTTGCCCCTAAATTCCATTCACTTTGGCTAAAAGCTGGCCATTGTTTTGGGTAACTAGGCTTCCCGGTGTGGTTTTGAGGTTTTGCATGTCGGGACTTCTATGCATGTTCAAGTTTAAAGAACCGGCTTCCAGCCTGGGTTTGTGGGGTTCAGGGTTTAGGGTTTAGGTTTTTTGAAGAAAAGCTATGAACCGTTACAGTGTGCAGGTTTAAGGCTTGACTTGATTTTTAGTCGTTAGGGTCTAAGGCTTTTGGTTCATCAGGTTCGGAGGAACTACGTGCGATTGGAGGGAGTGAGCCATTTCTCTGCAACGCCCCTCTGTGTTAATGATATTCCTCAGGTCGAAGTAGAGCCCCTGAAGCCTTCAAGGCCTTGCAATGGCTTTAACATTGCTCATGTGAGCTATAGTCTGAACTCCTAGTATCCCCTTAATAGCCCCTTTTCTACTCCGCTATAATCTCCCTTTAAACTACAGCTCATGTGCGGAAGTACTGAGGCTCCAGTAAAAACAAATTGCCATGTTCAAACCTCCATAAACCATTCAACCTATATGGTGCTTTTTCCAAAATTAGGGGTACCCTTAAAGGGGGTTATACGGGGATATGTAGGGTATAGCGTTTAGGGTTTCCTGACATTACGGGGTACCCTTTTGGAGGTCTCAGTACTAGTAGGACTAT
Source organism: Symbiodinium pilosum (assembly GCA_905231905.1). Classification (NCBI taxonomy): domain Eukaryota; class Dinophyceae; order Suessiales; family Symbiodiniaceae; genus Symbiodinium; species Symbiodinium pilosum. The sequence continues at coordinate 13,055 of CAJNIZ010008893.1, forward strand.
AGTATTTAGGGGTCTATATGGGGTCAGTCCGATGAGGGAAACTGCCATATGGCAAAACGTATGAGCACCCCAATAAAAAGTACTCCCAACATAATTGATTGGCGTGTGCATGTACATGTAGCGCATGGGAGTGTTGAGCAGGGAGGGCGGAAATCTTGAGACTGATTGCACTACAGACCCGAGACCCCCCCTAAACCCTAAACCCTTAGCGGTGTAGCCAAGCTTTGTATTGGGAGGTGTTCTGCCGCAGCATTCTTAGGGGATGGGCTTCGTGGTCGTAATGACTTAGGTAACATGGCTGTTCATGTTATATATGGGGATGTTCCCCTAAATAAGGGGTACCATGCTGTTGGGTTGTTTTATAAGGGTTTTAATATCTTGGGGTCTATATTGGGGTAATTTCATGTATGGAAATTACCTTATAGCAAGCACAACAACAGCTGCTAGTTTGCTAGTCGTGGTGCTAGGAAGCTGTTGTGGGAAGCTAGCCAGCCCTAAACCCTCAGCCCTAAGCCTGCAGAGAGATAAACAAAAGAGACGTAACCGCCTAGCTGAACTGCAGAATGTGCAAGCCGCCTGGCTGCCTAAAAGATGGAGATTTCATAGACCTTTGCCCATAAATCCTAACCGGTCCTAACCCCTAAACCCCAAAAAACTCTGAAGCCTGGACCCCTAACTTCCAACCAAAAGCCTTGAAACATGCTAACCCCTCGACCCCGAAACTGCGAAACTTCGTTGCTAGCCCAAAGAACCTCTTGAGACAGAACGGTTTTTGTGTTTTTTCCAGAAAAATGCTTAGGTTCAATTGAAAGTATGTGCAGACAGGAAATGAAGAAACAAATGATGGGACCAGCATTCTCCACAGCCTTTCCTCTAAACCCCAGAACCTTGAAACCCTCCTTTTGAAACCCTTTAAGCTGTAGGCATCACAACACTTTTGTGTGCTCCCAGTGAGTCTGGCTCTCAGCAGCGTACCAGGGCTTCAGGGACTTCGGGGTTTTGGGGTTAGGGGTTAGAAGGG
>CAJNIZ010008894.1:0-14073 GCA_905231905.1 Symbiodinium pilosum
CTAAGCCCTAAACCCTAAGCCCTAAACCCCAAAAGCCTAAGCCCTAAACCCTAAGCCCTAAACCCCAAAACCCTAAACCCTGAAACCCTAACCCGTAAACCCCTAAACCCAAAACCCTTAAAACCTAAACCCTACACCCCTAAACCCCAAAACCCGGCTCCATTCCAGGGCAGATCCTAGTCCAAAGGGTGAGAAATGTAACCTTTATATTACCTCCAACATAACCTAAATACAATTCTAATATTACCCCAAACATATAACGTTAATATAACCCCAATATAACCCGAAAACAAGTTTAATATTCCCCCAAACATAACCTGAATATTACCCCAACGGGTGAACTGAACCTTAAACCCTCAACCCTAAACCCTGCGAATGCTTTGACTTCCAAGGTGGCGCTTGAAGCCTTTGCCCAAGGCACTTCATGTCTTGCAGGTTTTGGGTGTCTGTGACTTAAGCTTTAGTGCTCTAGGCGCTTAGGGGTTCGGAGGAAGTTGTGGAGGGAAGGCATGTAGGGATCTAAAGTGCGGCGTTTTTGGGGGGTTGTGGTTCGCGGTGTGGGGTTTGGGGCGGCGACTTCCATGGGAGGCTTGTTTCTGCTCACTCGCAGGAGGATTATATACATCATGTAGGATAGGTACCCAGGGAGCCCAATATCCCTTAATCAGGAATATTCCTTAAATCATATTAGGGATCTCACTACCATTTAGGGCATATTCCTTGATTAAGCCATATTGGGCTCTCTGCGTCATTAGGACCGTGCCGGATGACTCTTCCTTTTGTTTGCGGCCCATGCGGTAGTTTTCTAAAAGTTGAGGCTCCTTTTTAGGGGTTCCCATGATGACGCTCGTAGCATATTAGGGTCCATAACTGGGGCGCCTGCTTACAGAACTCCACCCCATATCTTTCGCAGAGCACTGTGACATCTTTCTTGTTTTTTGGGATGCTTGGCCAGGTTTGGGAGATGTTGTCTCAGCATGGTATTCATGTACATGCCCTATAAGAACTCAGGTTCCAACGAGCCAACAATGAAATACACTCCCAAAGCCAGTAATACGGTTACTAGTTACTAGTTTACTCGTGATACCGAGATACCGAGTACGAGTACATGGACCCTTAGATTAGCATAGCCGGTGCTGCGGCATGTGAGAAATCTTGCAGGTAGGTGCACTAGGTAATACATGTGTTTAGACCCCCTCTAGTATCCCTACAGAATCCCATCTTTAAATATACATATATATATATATGTGTATGTACACACATATTCCATGTATACCCCTACAAAACCCTACATAATCCTACATATATACCCTAGACCCTAAACCCATATTCCCTGTATACTGCTGTAAAACAGTAGAGGAGCCATCACAAATCCTAAAGCCCAAGCCCTAGAACCTAAACCCTAAACCCTAAATCGCTTCAAACAGCAGACCTAAAGCCACGTGGGAAATGCTCAGGGGTTTAGGGTTTAAGTTGTGGGTTTGAGGTTTAGGGTTTGCGGTCTTCAGGGTCTTTGGTGTGGCTTCTGAGGTTTATCGTGTAGGGTGTAGGGTTCCAGGTTTAGGGTCTAGGGTTTAGCGTGTTTAGGGTAGGGTTTAGCATTTAAGGCTTGGGGTCTAGGGTTTAGGGTTTAAGGTTAAGGTCCAGGGATTAGGGTTCAAGGTTTCGGGGGGCACCACTAGATGATCATGGAGTGAAGACTCATCTGAAAAATCTCCTTCTCATGTCTACATACCCCACGGATCCGCATGGGTTCGTCGACTTGGAGCCACCCTCGAATAAGCCCCAACCGCCTCCCTCCTTGCACCTTAAATACACCCCAAACTTCCCCAAACTGGCGTGGAACCCTGCCTGGCGGCCTTTTTTGTTTAATTACAGTGATCTTTATAGGGCCCTGTGGGGTGGGGAGCGTAAAGCCCTACACCCTAGACCCTGAACAACAGACCCTAATCTCAAAACCCCTAAACCCTAAAGAACAGACCCTAAACGCTAAACTAACCCTAACAACAGAGCCTAAACCCTAACCCCTAAACACTAAACTCTAACGCCTAAACAACAGACCGTAAACCTCTACACCCTAAACAACAGACCCTAAACCCTCAACCCTAAACAACAGACCCTAAACCGCTAAACCCTGAACAACAGACACCCCCTAAATCCTAAACCAAACCCCAAATCTGACTGTGCAGGATGATACTTTTGGCGTTGGCCAGCGGGCGGCCTCGTTACCGCCGAGGATCCTGTTGGGAAGCCAAGCGATGGGGTCTGATGCAGGGGTTGAGGTTCTAGAGCTTAGGATTCAGGGTGCGGGGCATAGGGTAAATGCGATTACAGTGCAACTACTTAAGGTTTTTTGGATTCGAGCATTGAGACCCTAAGTAATTCTACGTTTACTTTGGCTTGCGAGTTCAGGGTGTGGGGTTGGAATAGTGGAGACTGACATGCAAAAGAAGATGGACAATTCAAAGGAGAGTGAGGCTATATGTGATTTCATAGGGATAGCTACCAATAAGATGGTCGTAGATTCCTTGGTTGACATGATATCGACATGGCAGTTTCCATATAGGGGGACCCCAGTATAAACCCCAGAATAGAACAGTCCTTGGTATACCCTCCAGTCCCATACTCGCGTGCGACTGCAAGGGGTTTCAGGATTGCGATAGGGCTGACCGGCGCAGTATTTTCAGGCGTTGTTTAGTTGAAAGGCCTCAAAAATGTACTGGCGGGGCCATGATTTCGTGCACATGGCCATTTTCAGTGTTTTGAAGGGGCTTTCCCCCCAAGAAGGGACTCGTAATATTCTCTTATAATCCCTCCATAACATCAATAGAACCCTCACATGAACCTGAAACAGCAACTATATACCTCGTTTTTTTGGGGGGAAGGCACCCCCTAGAGCCTAGGGTTTGTGTTTTAAGTGGGGTCTTCCCAGACTGAGAAGCTCAGATCGGTTTAGAAAAGTTTGTGGGAGAATTATAGGCTGGTTGCTGATATAGCGTGTTGGGATTCTGTGTCTAAAGATATAGGATTTATGGATTTAGGGTTCAGGGACTTGGGTTTAAGGATTTGGGATTTAGTGGTTCAGGGTTGACGGATTTAAGGTTTGGGGCTTAAGGATTTAACATGCTGCTGTGTTGTGGGCCTTTTCAAAGACAGCTCGCATCCTAAATGTGGAGTTATGTGCGCAATCATGCACAACGAGAGATACAGTTATTGATATGGAAAATTAAATGGAAACTGGCGGATGTATAGGGTTTGTAAAAAAGGTGTATAGAGGGTAATGCGGGGAGTTCTAGTTACTCCAACCCGTGAAACAAGGATCTTATTGTATTTGAATGATATGCGCGTGCCATCATGCACAACGAGAGATACAGTTATTGATATGAGAAAAATATATATATATATGGAAGTTGGCGGATGTATAGAGGTGTATAGTGGGATAGTTATAGGGTTCTTATTATAGGATTTGGGGTAACTAAATCTCCATCTTACTCAATTTGGAGCACATCGCCCAGAACAGCATGTCGTGCCACCCCTACACCCAAACCTCCTAAGCCCTGATCCATAAATCCTAAACCCCTAAATCCCTAACCACGGAACCCGCCAAATGTCAACCGTATGCAAGAAACCGGATGGGGGCAGAACAAAGAAAGCCTGCCCAGCAATCCGGATTTCCAACTCTCCAACCCAGGGTTCAGGGATTTGGGTGCAGGGGTTAGGGTTTACATAGGGTGTAGGGTTTAGGGATTGGATGAGGGATTAGGGTTTAGGGATGAAGGTCTAGGATTCAGGCTGTAGGGTCCAGGGGTCGGGGTTGCTGACAAAAGTCCAAGCACAAAGGCTTCGCTCACCTTCGAGCTACTTTTCTACGATTCGTGGAGGCCCACCAAGTCCGGGAAAGCGATTTGTCTTGGGTTGGCGACCAGCATGCGCCGGTGACGTGCCTCATTTGCATGCAGAGCTGGCCTTTCATGATGGCCAGGCGCTGTGCGAACGTTGGGAATGCCAACATATTTACTGAGCCGTGCCCACGCACCAGGACTGAAAGTCGGGAAGCAGTTCGCAGGTTGCAAGCATACAGATGCCACCCTTCGCATGACATTGTTCGAGCGCCGGGAGGGCAGATCATGGTGTGTCGCCGCTGTGGTTTTTATCTGACGGATGCCCCACATCATGCTGTCGTGAACAGAATCCATTTTGCTTTTCCATGCCGACCTATGCCGTATCGCCCATGGGCAGGTGCCATTTTTCATGATGACTGGAAGTGGTATTTGCCGCATCTCCGTCTTTGAGGTGAGTGATCAACAACTGTGCTGTTACGTTTATGTGCGTTTTCTCGTCTTCGACCCTCACGCGCCGCTGGCAACTGCTTTGTGCAGCTGTCAACCAAGTTCACAAGTCCTTAGCCGCCTCAGGCGGGAATCAGAAGCCCTAAGCCCTAAATGCTAAAACTCCACACCCTGGATCTGAGCCCTACTCCCTCAACCGAAGCCCCAGATCCTAAACCCAGATCCTAACCCCTGGAATCTTAACCCTACACCCTGAACGCTAAACCCTCAAATCCTCAACCCTAAACCCAAGCCCTCAACTGCACCAAGGCCCTGGACCACAGAGAAGATCTCCACCCAAGCGCCTCCTGCGCCGGCGCCGGCGCCTGTGCCTGCAGCACCAGCAGCGCAGGAGCCGTGAAGCAGTTTAGCAGTTTCGGACTCTGGGATACGGATTCGGGCTGGGGAATTCAGGGTTTGCTTCAGGTCACAGACTCTTCGTAGTAAACATGCAAAGTCGAAAGCAGTAGCAACATGACGCGCCGCATGCAGAAGGATATTGCACAACAGACCTAACGAGGGATCATCGCATCACAATGGTGTTTGCTTCAGATGATTTTTTCTTGTAGAACGACCTGAATCCCGCCTGGCAGAGGTGGGGGGCTTGTAAATTTAGGGTTTAGGGTTTGGGATCTTCGTGCGATTTTTATAGTCCATACAGTACAGTACATTACACCAAGGGTCATGCCATGCTGACTTTTGTCCATCGACATCGTTGTTGTTTACACATCACCATCATCATCATCATCATCATCGTGCTCATCACCATCACAGCAATAACGTTAACATCAACATCTTCGTCATCCTCAAGACCATCTTCGCCACCGCTGCCACCAGCATCACTGCGACCCCGTCTTCATCTTCAAGCCGCCATCCTCATGCATGTTCCTCTGTCGCCACCAAAGTCTGGGTTGCTGTTAAGTTACCATAACGGGTATATTATATGATAAATATATGTGTATATATATATATGCATAAATGTGGTTTGCCCAATATAGTAACTTAGAATACGTTCTTTAACAGCAACCCTGTAATTGTTATGGTTATCCTTGGTTTCCCCGCCCGTCCCGTATAGGTCTTGTCCGGCACCACCACTACGATCAGCGCGTCCTTGTGATCGTCAAGGTCCGTATCATTATCGCCATCGCCGTGGCGATCGTCATTGTTATCATGGGTTACCCTAATACCCCCCTCTATACTACCCCCCTAGGTTCCCCCCTTAATTAAGGTTATTTAGGGATAGCAAAACCTAATTAAAGTTAATTAAGGGAACATAGGGGGGGTAGTGTAGAGGGGGGGGTACTAGTTGAACCCATGATGTTATTGTTTTTGCAATCATGAAGCTTCCCTTCTTCGATGTACCATGGTCCTGAAGATGGCCATCTGCAAGTTTATCATACTAGTATATATGAGCTATAGTCTAAACTCCTTAAGGGGGATTTATATGGGGTTACTGGTCCTGAAGATGGCCATCTGCAAGTTAATCATACTAGTATATATGAGCTATAGTCTAAACTCCTTAAGGGGGATTTATATGGGGTTACTAATTATGGGATTATTATAGGGGTTATTAAGGGGGATACTAGGAGTTCAGACATTGGCTCATATACTAATCATCATCATGGGAGCATCCTTTTCTAGCCGTCTAAGGCCTCAAGGGTTGGAATTTGAGAGCTTGTACCTGCAACCCTGACCCTACAAGATTCCAATTCAAGACGTCCAACGCCTCAAGGGTTGAAACATTGGGAAGCTGAAGACCTAAGCCTCCTAAGTTCCAATTCTGGACGTCTAACCTAAACCCTAAACCCCGAAAGCCTAGACCCCTAAACCCTCAGGCCTCAAAGGTTGCAAATGGATAGCTTGAAGCCTAAAAACTCAAGGTGTAACTTCTGGGGTTTAGGGTTTAGTGCAGATAGGGAAAGCCAGGTTTTGGTCTGTTAACATCTTATGGTTACCATTATAGAAAACTCTATTGGTTCATAATATGAACTGTAGTCTAAACTCCTGAAATGCAGGCTATTCAAGGGGTTATATAGGGGACCATTATAAGAGTTACTACGGGGGATTCTAGGAGTTTAGGAGTTTAGACTACAGCTCATATGCCTACCTGCGGTGTAGGTGGGTCTCTCTTCCAGTCCGAGTACCCCAGATGCGCACAATGCGCTTGCATCAAAGATCTACGAACTTAAGCTCTGAGCCATAGGAGCTATAGTCTGAACTCCTTGAAGGGGGTTTAGAGGATTATATACGGGTTCATGATAGTAGGTAGTCAGGGGATGCTAGGAGTTTAGACTGTGGCTCATAAGAAAATCCCGGGGTCTCCATACTTCAAACTTCGGCTCGAGCCAGTACAGTCCTGTCAGGTTTAGGGGTTTAGTGTCCAGCATTTCTCGGACTAGGTTCTGGCAAGTTCAAGGAAATTTCAGGTAATTATAGTTCCCCCACATATGCTTTATGTGGCCGATATGCGCCACAATTCTGTCCATATAAGCTTCATTCATATGCAAGCCACCTACCTGACTTTAGCTTAGAAGGAGATCCTGGATCAGCTGGGTCAATCAGCCCCTGGCAAGCCACCTCGACCCCGCTCCTCTTCGGAGCACCTCAGCTGCCCAAGTCTTGCAGGGTGGATTTAGGGTTTAGGGTTGATCGATTAGGGTTGAGGGTTTAGCGTTTAGGGATTCGGGTTGAGGGTTTAGGTGGTCAGATAGGTTTATATTGGGTTGTATAGGGTATATAGGGGTTATATAGGGATTATGTAAAAGAAAATGGAAGCGGGTTGAGGGTTTAGGATATGAACCTCCCACCCACTCAAGATTTATAGAATTGTAGTTGAATAGAAGGCGTTGCAGGTCATCTGTATGAAGAGTAGAGGAGTTTCCAAAGGGATGTCCAGGTTCATATACATGAATTCATACGGAAAGCAGAACTAACAAGTAGAAGGGCAATCCAGGGGCAAAGTATGAGATGCAGCAAAGCTTTGAAACAAAACATGACAAGTATGGTTGCAAGGTCTAGGCACATCATAGACCTGCATGGGTATCTCCCAGCCCTCCTAGCCGCGAGAAAGATACTTTTGAGGCAGCCCGCGATAATGCAGCCAAAGGACAGCATTGTGAAAGAAACCCAATTGAAGAGATTCCTGTATGAACAGAGGAGATTGTCTCTAGAAAGTGCACCAACCGATCATGAAGCCGGTAGCGGAATCTACGTATAAGGTACTTTGTGCCCAAGATACAGATTTTTCAAATAAAAGATGAAGTTGAGTGCTTGCGCGCTCACATGTAATCGAGGCTTTGGAATCCAACACGGCAAGGGGAAGTTGCATAATGGCAGGAATTATTTTTATGGAATCCCAATGTGCTTGACTGAATGCATCGGGAGGAATTTCATTAGAAAACCTGAGATGGAAGAAGGGCAGTTGTGCAAAAGTTCACGAGGATGGCAACTCCTGGGAACGCGACTTTTCAACGTGAAGCCGTTTTCTACTGAGTAGGCTTTAGAAGGACATCTTCAGATCCCACGAGGCCTGTCACGCATGCCTCTACATGCATGTTGCCTTCTGGATTGATAGAAAAGTATAAACCAAGAAGACTACAGGGCTTTTGCTGTGAGGGTCATATCATCTCTTACAGTCTTGCCAGGTTGCTACAGACGAACCTGATTTTTAGTATGAAGTTCACATAACCCCCTTAAAAATGCAGAAAGTATGGCCCCAACACAACCCTCAATTGAATCAATGCTGTGCCCGGGGTCCTTCCAGGGTGCAAAACCCGGGGTACAACCCGGAAGCCAGAAACCACAGACCATTTGGGGGGCTCAACCCCTAAACCTTGGGTACTGCCCCCACCCAGTAACGGTCTATATTATGGGTCCTATCAAGGGCTATATATAACCATATTATAAAAAAGTACTAGCTGTTACTGAGGGGGAGCAGTACCCAACCTAAACCCTAGACCATGTTGGGAAAGATCAAGGTGTGGCTATGCTGGCTTTCGCGGACCTTTCGCGGGCGAAGATAGGCTATCGAGCGGCAAAAAGGATTTTTCTTGTATGTAGGTACCCAGTAGTACCACCCTAGGGTTTAGGCTTTAGGCTAGGTCTCCTGATTAAAGCTGAATAGTGGGAAAAAGGGCACCCTTATTATTAAGGGGTTACTGGATTTTTTCTGGTATGTAGCGCCTTGGGGTGCATTCAAGGCTTAGGGTTCAGGGGTGTAGAGTTTAGTATTTAGGGCTCAGTGTTTGATCTCAGGGTGTATGGCAATAGGGTTTGGGGTTAGGATTTTTGGGCCTTTGGGTTGAGGAGTTAGGGTTTGTCGTGTAGAATTTAGGGTTCAGGATGTAGGATGCAGGATTCAGGAGTCAGGGTTTTTAGCATTTAGGGTTCAAGATTCAGGTTTGGGATCTGGGGTGCAGGATTTCGGGGATCCTTGTTTGCAGCCACACAGGGATTGCGGCTTGATCTGTGCCAGAGATGCCTGGACAGGCCCCGCGCCAGTTCATCCTGGGACGGGCATTTTTGGATTGGGGATGCCCTAAACCTAAAACCCTGAAGCCCTAAACGGATGCGCGGATCTGTGAGTGCGGCGCAAGTCCTCCAGCGCTCTTCAGGTGCGCAGTGATAGCGATCGCCGTACAGTTGCTCAAGATGCATAGGGTTCCTGACATAGACCTCAACAGGTCGTTGTCTAGGTCCCTACCCTAAACCTCAGACCCCTAGACCCTAAACCCCCACATTAGTTCATTGTAGAAAGCCTACCCTCTGCAAACTAGCATGGATACCCATGTGGGGCTAGTAGCAATTTCAGGATCCCTTACGCATGTGAGCTATAGTCTAGGGTTTAGGGTTCCTTCAGGGGGATAATATAGGGGATTATTACGGGTTGTATTGTAGGGGCTATTAAGGGGGACAGCTTTGGAAAGGGTATTTTCTGTTCTGCTAAACTACGAATCTTGGCCTAAGACTAGGTAAGGACAATCATCGCGATATCCTACAGTTCCATCTGTTTATGTAAATATATGTACATATGTATATATATATATGTGTGTGTGTATACGTCTAGGACTAGACTTCGGCAACATGCCCACCAACATGCACACCTAGTTTTCAAAACGAGCCACTGGTCGTAACTAAGCATTCACCTCGGTCTTGCGTCCGTGGACCTGAGGCCCGATGTGTCTAAGTACCCAGGGAGTGGGCGTCAGATCTGGAAAACAACCCGAAACCCTCAACACTATAAACCCTGAACCCTAATATTGGGAGCCTCTTCCCCTCAGGGCTGGGGGGCACAAATTAATCAGAAAATGTTACCTCACAGTGGCTACCAAGCTTAGGCTTTAGGGTTTCTGATAGAACTTGAGTTCAAAACAAGAGATGATCGCTACCACGAACCGCAAGCACTGATATAATCAGTCGCTGTTGCCGAAACCCTGTATAACCCCTGTTCCACTATTGATCGATAGATATTTCTATTCATTGTTGTTCTTTTCCTGCATCTGCAGTCTTCGTTTTTAAAAGATTTACGATGAGGATCCAAATAATCCAATGTGGGTAGCATGTACAGATTTTAGGGTCCAATGCAGGTATGCTTTGTACACTTGGATCCCTAGGGTTTCGGATTTAGGTTTTTGGACTGACTTGGCTGCGCAAACGCCATGGCCATGGTGGATTTCTGCCAGGAGGTGTCGGCAGGCACGAAGCACCTCGCGCGGCTGACGTACCTCATGTTTTACCAGCCAATTTCATTTGCCATCAAAGTCTGGGCTCTGGCGGTCTACTATCCTGATTTTGGCTACACAGACTGGGCATTGGCGCGTCAATACCTGTCCATATCACTGGGGTTCATGGGCTGCGGACTGTTGGCTGGCATCTACTGGCGCGACAAGATCTCGGAGTTTGCCTTCTATATATGGGAGGATCCACGCCACAGCAATCGCTTCCTGAAGGGACAAACTTACGGGATCCTAGTTTTCTGCTTGGCTCCTACGCTGCTTTTGGGTTCCTTCAGGCTTTTGACTCAAATTTTGGCGGTGAACGTTACCGGCTTCTTCACGATTTACTTGCCACTTTTGGATGATGCGAACACATTGTGGGTTCTGTTTGCTGTCTACACCATGCTGCTGCTCAGCCGCGTGGTGTCTGAACCCAGCCCAGTTCAGAAGTTTTCCAGGCTGGTCCTTTTGAACAGCGTGCTTGCGTGCCCGCGCAAGCATGCAGAGCTGTTCACAATAGCATGCGGTTTTTGAGGTTACGTGCGCGCACTATCCTCCAAACCACAAAATTCTATGACCTTTGACTGCTAGAGGGGAAAAGAGGATTGGATCCCTGTAGCAGTCCCTGAATCATCTCCAATGATGTAGTAGGTGCTATTTTCTTGTCCATGAATTGATTCTCTCTCAACAGCCAGCACGATGAACACTAGAAGGGCCAGACGCAAGCTTGGCATTGCAAAGATGTTGACACAGCTTCCCTCAAACAATTCGCACACTTTTGGAACTTTAGGGCTTTGGAATAGGTTCAGGGCTTAGGAAACCGTAGCTGATGATCCCTACTTTGTCTAACGGTTGCAGTCCATGGTGAAATTGATGGTAATGCAGACGCCGCGGGAGGAGCTATAAATTCAATCCCCGATATAAGCCCATAACAGTCCTTGTGCAAGTCCTTCCACCTCCCCCTAAATCCTAAACCGAACAAATTACCACTATTCTTCTAGGATATGTCTTTTTTGTGGTTACTCGGCGGTCTGGGAATTAATCCACCTGTGTGTTCAGCGTGCTAAGGGCATTGGAGCCTTGCAGCAACACACATATGGGAGTTTCTGGAAATGGGGGCCATTAGGTACCTCAGGGATACATATGCAATGCAACCGGATTTACTGCGGGTCCCTATGAAGGAGTCCATCGTTGTGTTTTAGAGACTCCCGTGTGACAATCCTGTGCATTGCCCGCTGCCATTGACATGATTTTCAGTAGCTCTATCCCAACACCCACTCACCATCCTGAATTTGGATCATAGCAGCCCGCAGAGTCCTAAACAACGGATCATTGGAGAGTCGATACTAGGAGTTTAGATTATCGCTCATATTGATGACTATAAATCGGATTGGCAGTTATCATTATGAACCCGGGTCGCGTTATTGCTTGCGCTCTTCTGGCATTTTCGGGCTGCTAGCACCTTAGTGGAACTCTATGGGGCGCAAATGCCTAGAGATCGTTTTTTTGGCGAGAGGCTCCCCGCAGGGATCAGCAATGACCGTGTTGGGGTCTCTGAGAAAGTCGCATGTAAGGGGGGAACCTCCTCATGGTAGGGGCGAGACAACGGGTGGGTCTCGGAAACAACTCAGGTGAGTCCCCACACTGTATGTACATGTATGTCTCATACATATATATATATATATGTGACATTTCCCAGAATTAGGGGTCATTTTTTGTGGGTCCCATGAACGAGGATTATAGCAAGTCTGAGTCTACAGCGGGCACTGCCATCAACCCTGGGTCCAAACTACAGGACTGGGGCTTAAGGCTAAGGGTTTATTAAGGTCCTTAAGAGACAATTGAGGAGCTGGATGCTACGCAAGTCCCTGATGCTGTGTGGCCGCTGGCCGGTGTCCAACTGCTTGAGGGGGCTTTGGAACGGCTCCTCATACACGTTTTGGGGTTCAGTGTTTGGTGCCCCACTTCTCTCTGTGTCAGGAGCACTTGCGTGGTTCGCAAATGTGGCGGCCAATACGGACGCTAGGGATAGGTAGGGATTACAGAAGATTACGTGGGTCCCTGTTTGATTTTTACGGGAAGTACTTTGAAAACTCCTGCTTTCAAGAGCTTTTGTTTGCAGCAATATAATGTGGTAGTGGATACCTCGCCTCAATTTTCCCCATAAAACTCAATATACTGGAGTAGTTTCCAGCTTATTTTCCATTGTCCCTATATCCCTAAACCTTTAACCCAAAACGGAAGTGCGAGGTTGTTGTTGCGGATCATCGACGCCCGATTTCGCGGGCCCCTGGCCGGTCAGACGATGTCCAAGTCCAATGGCGAGTCGATTTCTTTCAAGCTAGGCGCAGATGAAAAGTTGCTAGCCGGTGCCTCCACCCGCTCCCTACAGACCTTGAACCAGTTTGTCCTTGGCCGAGAGGGCAGCGATGCCCGCCGCCGACTGCTGATGGTGCAGCGGAGGAGATTAGATCGAAGAGAAGAGGCTATTGGTGCACTCATTTTTTGCCAGAACTGCCGTATGAAGGAGCGGCTCCCGCTAAAAGCCTTGCACCTGATTTTTGATTACATTGACAGCTCGGATCTGCTCGATCACCCAGTAGGTCAGGTTGGTCAGCTGGGGGACTTCGGATCTGTTTCTGACATGTCCAATTTATTCTCACGGTCTGATGCGGGGCTGCAGTTACGGAATTTAAATTAGGTCACCATAGCACGGGCATCTTGTAAACATTAGGGTCTCCTTCTTATAGCGACCCTAAACCCTAAATCCGACATACCCCCATATTATAGTAACTTAGCTTAGGTTCCTTAAACCCTAAAACCCTAAACCCTTAAATCCAAAACCCAAAGCCGAAAACCCTAAACCCTACCTAAACCCCAAAAGTATGAAAAATGAGAGTCCAAAACCCATAATAATAGCCATAAAGGCCATTATTTTACATACTTTTGGGGGTCAGGTAAAGCTCGTTATACGCAGCCACCTAGGATGGTGCCACCTCGGCCACTTCATTGGCACGGCTCCGAAAAGTCACTCAACATCTGCTGGACCACCTCTGAGCAGGGGTTTAGGGTTTAGGGTTTAAGGTTTAGGGTTTAAGGTTTAGGGTGTAGGGTTTAGGGTGCTTGGAGGGTCAGGGGGACTTAGTAAATGGGTTGATAGTGGGGATAGCTACGCATACTATATGGGTTGTAGGGGTTATTAACCTGCTTACTAAGTCTCCTTGACCCTCCAATTAGGGAATAAGGTAATACAACACCTATATAGTCTCTTTTACAACATATTCCTTTCTTCCCTACTAACCCCCTGTAAGTTTTGTTCCCAGACCCGTGGGGGAGGATCTCGAAAGTACAGCTTCATGGTACCTTACACTGTTATAGGGGAATTTCTTGGAAAAGGGGGATGTACTTCCTAAATCCTTCCAGGAGTCTGGGCTTTTACTAGCTGACTTTTGGTTTCACCCGGTACAGACAAGGTCGCAACCGTTTTTTTTTGTGACAGCTGCCTGCGGCAAGCTAGTCAGATGGCGCGCTTGCGCTAGTCGACGGCAGGAGTAGAAATCAGGAACCTGCTTGCCGCTGTGACCTTTCACCGCATTTGGGATACTCGCAGTAAAAGCTACAGCAGAAGTGGCCTGCCGATGCAAGTGCAGCACAGTATGCGCGAAACAACGTGTTCTTCTGAAGTAGGCCCCTACGTAGTTTCCGCGCGAGGGTCCTCAGCTGTTGGTTTTAGGATTTCCGGATGCACTGAGCCAAATTTGTTTCAGAACGGCACTCAACAAGGAATGCAACTGGTTTGCTTTTCAGGATCTTAAAGGAAGTTACAGTAAAAAGGCTATCTATTTACTATATGCTCAGATTATGGTAAGTTAGTGTAAGTTCCTCAACAGCAATCCAGGTACGTCTGCAAGTTTGGTCAGTATCCCAGCAAGGAACTTAGAGACCGAGCCTTGCTATTCTGATCATGGTGCAGGGTGCGGACAGATATATGGTCACGCCCTGGCAGGCTCCCCCCCCCTCCCCTCCCCCCC
>CAJNIZ010008895.1:0-14073 GCA_905231905.1 Symbiodinium pilosum
TACTGGTTTTCATTGAATGCCAAAAGGCTTCGTACTTCGTAATGCGTGGGGATGCCGGGAGGGGGGGTGGTGTGGGATAGGGTGGGGAGGGAGGGGGGGGTTGGGGGCATAGTGACGTCAATTCGAAGAGCGCACATGCAAAAACTACTGGCGTGTACAGCATTTTCGATTTTGCGTGCGTGAGGCACGTTCCACCACTACCTTCTTACCCTTAGGCTCCTGACAGCCCACCCCTCACATTTAAGGGAACATAGTTGGTAGGGGGGGGGGCGGCTAGTAGTAGGAGTAGGAGTAGGAGTAGGAGTAGCAGTAGCAGTAGCAGTAGCAGTAGCAGTAGTAGTAGTAGTAGTAGTAGCAGTAGTAGTAGTAGCAGTAGTAACGTAAGCTAAGAACCAGCGCAGAAGCTGCCAGTTTCGTTGTTTGGGTCTGTTCAGGCTCATAGTCATAGTCCCTGTTTGCCGCCAGCATTGGCCCAAAAACACGGAGCTTTGTCCCTCTTGCTTGGAGGACCGCGCAAGAAGGTTTGAGTGCAGGGTGTAGGAGAAGTTATAGCTGGCCTGGAGTTGTAATTATACATTTCCGGGCCAAAAAGCCCTTGCCTACAGAATTGGCATGACGCCATGAGTGGTGCTTTAAGTCTTGATCATCAGAATTCTTGGGGATTTGGGTGCTATGACTTTTCTGCATGCAATACACCCTGAAGTGCCTCATGTTTTCCCTCGAACGTCCCGAGGCACAGTCATGGTTTCGGTTACATGATTTATGAAATTTGCCGCAATTCCTCACGAACATTGAAACTACCACCACAGTTTACAGAAATCCCATTGAAGCCTGATGCGATCAATCGATTCAATCAGTTTTGTCAAGACCAGTAGACTGGCCCTGGAATCAATGCTTAAAATACAAAGCGTTGCAAACAGCGAGACTCCCAAGCAGCTTCCTCATCAGGATGATGCAGCGCGCCTTTGCCTCCCTGAGACCTGGGCTTTTGCGCCCAAGCCGAGCGCCGCGCCAGTTCTCGGCCAGCTTGCTTAACAGAGGGGGCCCTTCTTACCTCCAAATGGAGTAAGAAGTGAACTTCAAGAACAGCAGCAGTAGGACACAGCTCTGGCATGCGACAGGCTGCAAGTTAGCAGGGAGCAAGTATGTCGGTGTATTCATTTTTGCCAATCCATGTGATTCAAACGCCACTTTTGTTAGCTTCCAAGAAGCATCAGAAATACCGCAGGTTTCCAAACTGCATGTATGCATCTTTCAGCCGCAGAGTCATTGCGGACCTTGCCTTGGCCACCTCTTACTTCTGCCTACTTTGGGAACATGAGGCGGTCACTTTGCCGGCGGATTCGAATCAGGCGCAGGGAATTGGCCAATATGCCAAGGAGGGGTGCCCGGCCAAGACATGGATGGCGCAAAGTAGTTGCTTCCTCGTAATGCTCCTGCTGAGCATGCTAGTCAGCAAAAAAGCAACGAAGACACTTTTAGTTATCTTTAGAGGCAGATCACGAGTTCTGTGGTCCGGCTTGCGGCTGGAAGCCGTAGAGTCACTGACTGAATTTACATGAGTTGGAATCCAGTGCAGCGCGCTTCAACCGGATTCTTGAAGCAGATGACATACAAGGACTCCGGAATTAATTGTACGCAATCAGACATGTGGGACTGACAGGCCAGTTCAGCTGCCCAGCTAATGGATTTTGCCAGGACCTGATAGATGGAAAGCATGGCGACAACGTGGATGCGTCCGTCTATGAGCGTGTGGAGATGTTCCACACAGATTCCGTGCGGCCCACAGTCAGTAACGACTCACGCTGCGCCGGTCTTGCAATGTCTGCGATTTTCAGTCAAAGTGGTGCAGTAGAGGCCACAGCTGTAAAGCTGACGCATTCGCGGCTTGGTGTGAGCACTCCAAACCAACAACGCCACAGCAAACATGCAGATGCTCGGGCATGAGCTGTTCACCAAAAGCAACTCGGACCCACAGGTCATGTGCGGGATCTCAGCCCTCGCGCTGAAAACCAACGCACCGACCTTGCTGCGAGAGGCCCGGTTACACACAAATTCTCAGCCGGCATGACGACAGGGGAAGAATTTTGGTTGTGATCCCTGCTAACTGAACCCCTCCCTCAAAAGGGACTTGCAGAGTTTCCGTGACGGGCGCAGATTTGCCCAGCCGCTAGAAGAAGTGATGTGATTCGATGTGATGCAACTGACCGAAGTCAAATGCAGCAGGCATCCAGTCACCACAAACATGGGCACCAGCTCTAGAGAGGTGATGGTATGGCAAACAGTATGGTAATTTGGCAGCAGCGCTGCGGACCCTCATACATTGAGATGTCTGCTTGTGGGACTTCATTCAACATCCGGTTCCTAAGAGTTACTGGTCGTAAAGGCGACAAGCTCCCACTGGGTTTAGCGCTTAGGGTTCATTGCAATTAGGGTTTAGGGCTTCGAGCTTGGGGTATAGGGCTTATAAGGTCCCCCGAACAACACATGATTTGGAATACATCAGAGCTTCTCAAAATCCTGATTTTTTGATAGAGGTCTCAAGAACAGGGATCTGTATGATGCAGCAGGGTCCCACTCCTTATGATTTTCAGAAAACCCTATCGTATGAGGAAACCTCAATCAGGAGAAGTGCTTACAGCTTCTGTTCCGGCCAGGAAGCACTGACCTACAAGGACCCGAAGGGGGCCACTGTCTTCGGCAGCAGCGAGCCCTACCTGAGAATGACAAAATAGAAGTGGCAACAGCGATGCGATGGCAAGAAACACTATTGTCATAGCAATAGACCCTTGAGAGATGTCATGATAATGTTTGCCATTTTCAAGCAGAGCATGAAGCGCGAGCACCCATGCCAGATGCTTGCCCTTGCCTGTTTGGCGCACTCAAAAGCTCCTAGAGAGATTGTGCCCTGAATATGTGGACTGTTGTTAGCAGAGAATGAACAAAAGGATCCGTAATTACACTACTTAGAGACAGAAAATCCGCAACAGCTCGTTCCATCCTTCCCTGCTAGCAAGAGGCAAGATGCTAAGGAAAAGTGTGCGCCGGAGAAGGTGATTGCTGCAAACGCCTCTGCTGCCACTCCGTTTGCAGATTTTATGGGCATTGGGGATGTCTACAGTATGGGATTGCCTTCAGGGTTTTTTTCCGGATGCTTTCGGGTTTTGAAGTGTGTATACCATGCAAACCTGTAGGGTGGAAGCCACGCTCCACGAAAGCCCTACATTTTCATAGCTTTTCGCGGTACATACATCTACGTAATTGTCCAGGGCCGAGGTCGAGGACCCGAGGCGGAAGTGTGGCTAAGGACTCGCAGCATGTAGCACATTTTGGGGGTTCCTGCTTCTTCTCCGCAAAACTGTCCTAAGCTTGCAACACCTGCGCCTGCACCCCGAGGTGCGAGAGTGGGATTCGAATGGCACCGTTTTCGGCCGCCCAGTTGCAAAACGCGTAGTCGTCCCCCGGAGATCAGGGGGTCTAGCTGATATCCATTGACCCCAGGAGGCCAAGGGTGTGCAACATTCGGGGAAAGCTCCAGAACTTTCGGGTTGGCGGTCGCTTGCACGACCTGCATGCAGTGTCATGCACCCTTGCATCGGACCAAATGGGATGTAATGGGCTTTGCGCACTTGAAGGCATAGCCATGGGCAGCTGGAGAACAAAAATACGGAATATGAGACAACACTTTGAAAAAGATCTTAGAATTCTTGATTTATGAACAGTGGTATCCCTATGCGTGGCTTACAGGTAGAAGAGGGAAAGCGACTTGCTTAAGTATAGGCCTAAACCCAAGAAGCACATGGCTGCGTCTGTTTGGCCGTCAGGGACGGATAACATTGATGTTGCCTACTGCTTGCCGGGGTGTAGCTAGCTTTCGGACGACGTGGTACGCTGGAAAGCTCTCGCTTGCGCAGGCACTGGCGCTGTGATGCAGCATCACGTCCAAGCCTAGAACCGTCACAGCTAACCTATGGTTGTCTATTATAGCATTGCCACCTCTCCACCAACATACATTCCCTGACTGAGAGTCTTGCATCACAGCCAGAGGCGAGGTAACACCTGGAACTTCCCGAAAGAGTTAAACCTCGTGAGCTTGAAAGTGTCAACCCAGGGCTCGAGAGCACGCCTCCAGAGCAAGTTATGCTGCCGCAAGCCTGCCAGGCTTCAACCCAAACATCCCTGGACATGATGCGGGCAGTTGCCTCAGTCGATGTACAGAAAGTTTTGTGCTCTGAGGTTGTGGAATTGTTGGTAAAGGGTCACGAGGGATTTCTCGTGCAGTTGCTCAGGCGAGTTCGGCCACAACGACTTCTACCCGGTTGTGATGGCAGCTGCACAGGCCAACGCGGTGCATGTTTTTCAGAGAAGGGGAGTGAGCAGGGCGATGACTTAGCATGTGCCAGGTGACAGGAAACGTCGATGGAAAGAAGGCACTGCTAGCGATGCCTGAGCTGGCACATGGAAACCTTCTTGGGGTTTCAGGTTGGCCATTGGCATAGGAGGCTGAGGGAGTACAGCTATGAGAGAACTCGTTAGAGCTGCCAAAGGCAAGTGTTGGCAGCCAGGGCCTCTTTTGATGCATGATGTGGAGGGGCTAAGTTGCTCCAGAGCACGCAGTCCTTTCCGCGCAGCTGGATCATCAGTAAAGACGTCGCAACAGCTGAACAGTTCTGTAGCAGAATCAAACCAAATTCCATTGTGAAGGACGCTTTCATGATATGCGCTATGGACCACAATTTGGCTGCTCGCACCAACCCCGCTGAAGCCCAGGATGATTGCCCTGGATGAAATTCGAGGACGCCTCGCAGAGGCCTGGAACCCTGCAGAAAGCTTGACAGCGACTTTTGCTGTGATGATACTTTGTCTTCTGCGCCTTCGCCCTTTGTAGTCTCCAATAGAAGGGTTGATTAAGACCATCCCGGGAAGCGTTTGAAGAAATTGCGGGCTGTGGCCCCAGCTGTCACGCTGGCAGTGCAAACTCCCCACCATCATCGTGGACTCCTATGCTTTCTTATTTTTCTGAGGCTTGTGCTGGTTCCTGAAGTGCCGGAGGTGGTCTCCTCCAGCTTCTCCGATCTGTATGTAATCCTTTCGGGCACTGTGATTTGTGAGCTTCTGAACAAATCCCAAACCCGCGAAAGTTCACCCAAATCATCTCATGATAGCCACTGCGGTATATACTCGAAAGGCTCCCCCCTTTGGAGAAGCTTGCGTTTACCATCCCTGCTGAGCAGGTCTTCAGCCTCAAGAGCGCCTCTGCTGGGTTTGGGCACCATGACCCTTAGGACGACTGAACCCATCACTGTTTAACCCGCCCAAATGAATTACTCCTGTGCGCAGGTCTTCTCAATCTGAAGTTCTGGGTCGACATGTTTTGAGGTCTGGTATTCAAGGGGTGGCTTTCAGAGCTTCCTGCGTAGGACTCTTTTGGCAGTCAGCTGCAGAACCTCGAATTGTGGGCTGGCGGATCGGCTGTCCTTCAGTGCCTGCCATCGGAGCCTCTAGATTCACTGTAGATTAGCTGAGTGGTATGTGTAATGGCGATACTGTCCCCAAAGGTGCATTGATAATATTGTCTTTTTGGGCATGGCGTCGTAGAAGAAGAAGAGAATCGAACCAACCACCAAACCATCGACTCGGCTCTGGCCTGACAGGTGTTTTGCTTTACAGTCATCATGACCTAGGTCGGGCCTTTGTAACAACCAAGAACATGCCTCTTCAAGGAGTTGGGGTTATTCATCAGATTTGCATTTTGAGGAGATTGATCGGGCACCGGGGCGCGCGCGCAGGCGCTTGAGGTAGTACAGCACTTTTCGACGGAGGATAACCGCCTCAAACACGCAACAACCTGATAGGTACCATAGGTGGCAGCATTTCCTCCGTTCAAAGAATGAATCCCAGGCTACAAGATCGATCACGTTGTCCATGGTGCCTGGGCCTATAATTGGCTGCAAGACATGGTCAAACCTGACTGCACCGCAGTTAAGCGCCCTAGGATCCGGGTAGAATTTTTGAATTGCATAGAGGCTTTTTCTTGCAAACTCAGCTCACTCTTTGCCAGGCCTCGTAGTAGAGGGTGTAGGGCACAATGCCAGCGCACTTTTGGAACTTGCGTGTTCTGCCACTTCAAAGTTTCAGTATCCGTGATCCATGTGAGCTCGTCAGCCGACCTGAGTCTTGTTAGCATTTCCTTGGCAGTATGGTCCTGGCAGGGCAGAGGGCAAAATTCCAGGGCCTCTACCACCAGGTGCTATTGCTTCTGCCGCTGTCTACGGCGCACTGCTGGGCGCCTCTGTCGAGCAGTCTCCTGGCCTTATAGGGCTGTAGCCGGTCTTTTTTTTGCTGCATCATGGTTTCGGCCGAACTTGCGAGAAATTTGAATGAATCTACTTCACGGTGAGCATCCGCATCGACCAAGCTGGGCCTGAAGTGTTTCTGAAGATGCTGTCAGGGTTGGGTTTGGCTCTTTGGTAAAAAAGAGATATGGCCTGCGGCCTCAGAAAGGATGCGTTATAGACAGGCTCCATCCTGACGACCAGTCTAGAAGGAGATTTGCACGGGGTATTCATGTTTGTCACCACAAGACATGCAAATGCTTCAGCTTCGGGTGCGCGTCTTGCGGGAGACGCAATCGCCCAGGCTAATATTGTACTCGGCACGAAGTCTAGAACCAATCTGTTCTATGCCTTCTCGCCGTGAGTTCTGTATGGAAGGATTGAGAGCGCAATCGGGATGGCCGTGGCGCACTACATCCCGTTCCGGGCTATCCGCGCAGGCAGCTCGCTTGAATGTATCGGCCTGTATTTGAAACAGGGATCGCATTTTAGCAGCTTAGCAGCGCTGGGATCTCTGGGTACAAAATCAAGCACCCGGCGGACCTTTCATTCACTGAAGTAGTCCGTGAGGGGCCTGCGCGCTGGAAGTTCAGAGACTGAAGTCAAGAGCTGTTGCTGAGGAGCACTTTGCTTCCTTTTTTTCTCCGAAATTTCTCTCAGCTTCTTAACCGTCTCACCTGTTAACCGTCTCACCCGTGAGAGGAAAAGGGTCATCTTGCCTCGGCACCGAGGCTGGCGTATGCAAGAGCCCTCATACACATCCAAGCTACAGAGTCAACCCTCAAACTCTACTCGAAGAGCCCCCATAATCCGAGCACTTGTTTTATTAAAGGGTCCACATTTACAGAATTAGCGTCCAAAGACTAGCTACAATTAGGTGGCTTTTCGTATGGGGATAAGGGACTACATTTAAAGACACTTTCTGGGGAACCAATCCTAATAATAGAGATATTCAATACATTCCTATGCATTTTTAATTAATAGAAGTCCAAGAGCCCCACCGACGCAGGAATGCATTCCTATTCAATTCTGATTGAGTTCCAGGAGCCCCAACCATTCTTTTAATCTCGCGCCCTCAATTTCTGATTCTGGCGGGGGGGGGGTGTGCTCGGATTAGGCCAATCATCGAGCATATGTGTCCTGAAAGCAAGCAAGTTACCCAAGAGACTTCCAGACTAGGCAAGCAGCTCTCCGACTCCAAGGCTCGAGATGCATCTGGGGAGTTGAGGGGGAGCTTGGGGGCCAAGCAAGGTTCGCGTCTCCGGGGTTCCGCCTGGAAACCTTCGAAAGATCCTGTTAGTTGCGCGTGGACATGGGTTAAGCTTACGCACCCTGGACCACACTGCCTTGCAAGTCATGGAATCCCGCCCACCCGCTGGCAGGGGGCTTCTGCTGCCATCTCCACAGAGGCTGCCGTGCTGTCCATGCGACGAGCGCTTCGGAAGCACTGGGCGGAAGGCTTCCATCTTAGCTCGCCCATTGAAATTGCAACCAAGCCAGAGCACGAAATGCTTCGGGAAAGCGAGTCCTTCAGTGAATGTCCTCTCTACCATCATGGAAGGTAAAGATCATTCATAGAATCGCACCTCCTTGCCCGGAGCTAGATCAGGCCATGCGGGGCTTCGTCGGCCCTAAGGACATCTTCAGGAATCCGGAGGCTTTGTGTGAGGGATAGCATCCAGGTGTCTTCTTCCTGTTCGCCTGTTACATGGTCATGGGGTTGTGGATGTTGATCAGTATTCGGGAGCCGTTGGTTGGGTACGCGGAAGACGCGATGCACATCTTTACCAGGGTTTGCTTACCTGCAGTTTTGAGTCTGCCTGCCTGTGCTTCAAGTTTTTCATAGAGGTTTCTGCGCAGCTTCAAAAACTTTGTACAAGCATTTTCTTGGTTTTACACACTAATTATGCAGGTCGTTCATGCTTTACATGCAGGTTCGACTGGGGGACAAGCCTTAAACAGGTCGTTTACCGGGCGGAGGAAAGAAGGATTCTTTCGGCTATGGAAATGTGTGGGGTTCGGGAAATTTCACAGCAATGCGCTCCTCCATCCCGCACAGAGACACGCAAGTGCATTGTGAGGACTTTTGAGGGGAGTTGGTCCAAAGAAACGCTCCCAAAGAACAGACAAGAAGAAGATGGGGGCCCAGCTCAAGAAGTATCTAAGGTCAATTTGGAGAACCTCCGATATTTCTTCGCAGGGTTTTGATGACCACTTGTCTCCTAAAGCACCTGCTGAAATCTGGAGAGCCAAAGTATCCATGTTAGATCCTGTAGACCCTAAACCATATCATAGTATCCCTATTAGCAGTTTGTGTTAACCCTTAACTTTGTTGATCCCTTAGCCTGGGGTGCTGTTAAGGAACTTAAGTTAAGTTACTATATTGGGGAAACCCTATTATTTACTATATATATCCATTATGGTAACTTAGTTTAAGTTCCTTAACAGCAACCCAGTGGCGCATAAGATGATGTTTTGGAAGGCCATCTTCCGCTTCTTTGAGCCAAGCACAGGTGTAGGCCGCACGTTTCCACGAGTGTGCTGTGCTGGAAGGGTATATGGGGGTTTCCCAAAATTAGGGGTACAAAATTGGGGTCCCCATAATAAGGACTATAGTATATTGGGGTCTATATTGGGGTCCCCCTATTTAGGGAAACTACCATATCATGCCATCTTTCTGCCGGTGCTATATGTAGCACTGCCTGTGTGTCGTGTGTATGGTGTGCTAGGACATAGGAACAAAGGTCCTTTTGCTCCTGCTGGTGAATCTCACAACGGTAACATCCTGCTTGCCGGCAGGTGCCTAGGCTTGGGTTGCATGGCTAGGCTGCATCTCCGACACGGTGTTATGTTGTGGGAAAGGAACATGCCTCCGGAGCTGAGTGAGCTTTTGTGTGCCCCTGTGGGCAGCGCAGTGCCACAAATTAAGCCGCATTGAGAGTGTTTGCTTCCAGGCAAGAGCAAGGACAACATTGACATCACGCTCAGCCTCAGACTAAGATGTGAGCAGTGGGTAGCATAGCAAATATTTCGCACAACACCTTTTAATGAAGACTGCAAGTGTGGGTATAGAGTATACACAGCTATACACAGCTGCATCCAACAGCCTTGCATCGCTTGCTCTAGCATTTTGGGCTGAGGCAACAAGGTGAGATGGGGCGTCGGGCCAAGCCCTTTCAACCTGGTGCTGTCCACTGGTGGTGACGACTTCGCAGCTATTCGGCGGCAATGGCCCTCAGAGTGTCTGAAAAAGCCGTGCTTGAGAGTCTCTGCTGACTCGTCTCGTCTTTCAGTTTCCACTTCCTCGGTTGAGAATCCAGACGTGGCCAGATTTTGGATAGCCTCTTACAACATAAGTTCCAAATGGTAAGTCAGCGTACGCAGACGGCCACCTCATGCTGAATCACACGGTAGCATGAGGCGCGTAAGGTGCATTCAAACCAAATGGCCACTCACCAAGTAATTCATGGTTTTTCTGAGGTGATGGGCATGCACTTCAAGCTGGGCCTCTATGAACACCAGTCTGCAGGCGCTTTGGAGGGTGCCATCTCCGCGCTAGCTGCTGGGCGGAGGTAGAATGTAATCCATGCATTTGTGATGCAACGAGCTTCTAGTCACGAGAGCTTCTGGTTAGACAATAATGGGGTTCCAGTGTTTCATGCGGCGGCGTGCCCTTTGCCCTCAAAACGGCAACTAGACTCAAGTCAAGAGGTCTTAGTCGGGAAGACTACTTGAGATTTCGCTTGCGTCCTTGGGCACAGGCTGTGTTAAACCCGAAGGAGCAAGACATGGCCTTGTTGCAAATCAGTAGTCTATCATTGGATGCCGAGCTTGAGCATGCCAGGCTATGACAGAGCTTTGACTTGTTTTGCAACATCTCAGGTTCAGAATCCAGAGTTTGTCGCAGGCCGGCCGGTGTTTGGGATGTTGAGTTGACAGGAGACTTGCGTCCTCAGCTTCGCTGCGCTTGGGAAGTGACAGCTGCCGATTGCCGATCCTTTACAAGCTTACACAGATACACCAAGCCAGATGCTCCAAGCATCACAGCTAGGTCTTGGCAAACTAAGCTTGCATGTCAACTCAGTGTTCCATGTTCGCAGATGTTCGCAGCAATTGCCATTGCTGCCGCTGCCGTCTTCACTACGCCTGGCTTTTCTTCCTGCTTGCTGCCGCAGGTGGCGTTGATGGGATCGCCGGCATTAACATCATCGCTTACGAGCCAGCCTTTGGAATCATCGGCGACCCAGCCAAGAAGGACCCGAAGACGCGACAGTCTCTTGCTCTCAGAGGACACGGGAGTTTGTCATACCTTTGCCAGTTTCCGGGCATAGCATCAGAGAAGCCCTTGCCTGCTAAGATTCGGCAGTTTTGTTTGGACGCTTTTTGATCATGCTGCCCAGGCTACTGAATTACAGGGACTGCATTGACCCTTGAGCGATTCGCAAGGCTGGGAGAGTAAGCTATGTCTGTTCAGCTCAAGGTCTGCAGATCACTCCATGGCCTTCATCGTGTCACGCATCCTGCAGAAGGCTTTGAAGTCTGGAAAGGCCGGCACCAGGAAGGGAAGGGCTAAGGGTTGATGAGTCATTCGTGGCGCAGGAAGACCTCTTCTCTTGAGCATATGTGCGTGGTGCTAAAGCGAGCTATGTACATTGCACGGGGGTCGGTCTTGCAGGCTAGGCCAGGAGTGGTGTGGAGAGTTGCAGCACCGTTGGGACATCTTTTTTTTGCGGCTCTTGTAATGGACAGGTTGCAACTTTGCATCCGAGCCCCTTACGAGAGCAAACTTCAGGGCATCACCAACCTCGGCAGGTGCCCTCAGCGATGGACGATGCCTGGATGGAGCTGATGTGCCCTGTCAGAACTCCACCATGCTCTTGCGTTGAGGCGATGCTTGTGAACCTTGGCACATGAGGCTGTCGCCTTACGACTACGGCAAGGATGCATTGTATGAGAAGGACACAC
Organism: Symbiodinium pilosum; assembly: GCA_905231905.1. NCBI lineage: Eukaryota > Dinophyceae > Suessiales > Symbiodiniaceae > Symbiodinium > Symbiodinium pilosum. The sequence continues at coordinate 11,301 of CAJNIZ010008895.1, forward strand.
GAGCACTCATGGAGAAGATCTCGCGTCTCTGCTGCAAAACTCTCCAGGTGGCCTGTGTCTTCAGTTGTAGTTAACCTGTATTCAGTCACATCATTTTGTCAACAAAAGTGGCGTTCAAAGCCTTGAGGTTCTCACATGGCGGCCCTGAGTACGACGCGAAGTATCCTGATGGAATTCCCACTGCCATCGACATCACCCTCAAGAGCGGAAAGGCAGCAGCATGAAGACATTTAGATGAATGGCTGTTCATGCCTTCCCCCCCTAGCATGGTCACGAAAGTATCTTAAATATGGAACCCCGAGATAGGGACAGGATTGTCTTTTTCACATATGTCGCTCCCTGCAGGTGATTTCCAGCGGCATGGCTTCCAGTCTGCGCTTCATTTAATTTACAATGCCTTCTTCTCATGTCATGCCCGTGCAGTAGGGCGACAGTGAGAAGAGGGAAGCTCTTAACTAGTGCTGCTCTGCCTCTCGCTATGCTTGCCTGTATGTGACAGAATTTCTTCGTTCCTCAGTGGCGCGTTCCCACCATAGCTTGCGCTCCATGTTTCCTCCCTACGAGCAATACAATGGCAGCACATCAGCACAACGTGTTGTACTCCTTGCGTAATATATTTTCCGGGCTTGAAGGCAGTCATGGCCAATCCTTCACTTGGGTGGCCCTTGAAGCACAATTCAGTCCGCATGCCAGGTCCGACTGAATGGGCAGCCTGTCAAGACCTGGACATGGATCCATGATCCGCAATCTTCCGCAACCAAAGGTCATGTACCCGTCTGGCCACGCGCGAAACACATCTGCCGACTTGAAGAAGATCCTGCAGCACAAGAATCGCATGCCCCTTGGGGTGCAGTTGATGCTTGCTGACGGTGCATCAATAACCACAGTTTGGAATCTGTTGCCAAGCTGTTGCGGGGTGTATTCTCTTATGAAGTCCAGCAAGCATGGGCGGAAGTTTGCAGCAGTACAAACATAATCTGTACACATATCTGTGTTCCGACAGCATTGGTTTGCCATGAGGTTGGGTGACATCGTCTTCCCAGAGAGGAGCACCGTAGATCAGTTTGTCTCCCGCGCCTTGGATAAATCTCACAGGGGGATGGGGATCCGTCCGCAGCATTTTGACAAACTAGAAGCAACGAGAACAGAAATGGGAACAGTCAAAAGATTTCTTAGGTCATCAACCTGGCAGGCATTGAGAGCATCACAAGCAAACATGTGGAAGGATCATGACCAATAACTTGGACATGTAGCTCCGCAGAAGCAGGCCTCAGAGACTCCCGACCACCTCATCGGAAAAGGGCAATCATATTTGGATAAGATACGAATGTCCATTGGAAGCTGACGTTTGAACATGAATAAAGCAGAAGCAGTAGTAGGAGGAGTTATAGCAGCAGTCGAAGTAGCAGCCGCCGTGGTGGTGGTGATGTTGATAAAATAGTTCAAGCAGGAGTAAGAGTAGGAGTAGGAATAGAAGGAGCAGAAAATTAGTGCACTCAGAAATGGTCCAGGAATAACCAACAGAGGCAACCAGGGCACGGGGCCGTGACGGAACCACATGATCTGAGGACTCGTGACCATGAAGGAGAGGTTGCAACAGCGGTTCTTGTGCAGCTGCTACACTGCAAGGGCTGAAGTTTGTCTGCAGATGCCAGCATGTCTCCGACTCAACCAGTTGACTGCCCCAACAAGCATTGAGGACAATTCCAAATGCAGCACCCCAACAATCTCAATGCCACTTCCACCTTCACAACCTGCGCCAAAGGTCAGACCTGCATTGAATTGAATAGATATTAGTGTTATCATTACTGCTGTTTCCATTATATGAATGTTGGTAGTACCATTACATTACTAGAGGTTTGCGCCCACGTCGACTTAACATCTTTTAGTCGTAAGGGCCCCAACAAGCGTAATCCCAAGCCCCCGCATATCCTTGAGACTAGTGGCATCCTGGTACATGACATTTCTGACCCCTGAAAGCTCGAGAAATGGAGGACGCATCTGCGGGCGACGTCGGCTCCCTCTATGACTTCGACTTCAGCGGCATGAAGAAGCATGACTGTACCGCGCCAGTCAATTGGTCAGGGGGCTTCTTCAGTTCCTTGAGTAGTTTGAGGTAGAGGCCCCCCGAAAGTTGGCAGCAGACAATTTCTGGGGCACACTGTGGACACAGAGCTAGGTAGGCTAGAGCTTTCGGAGCCTGTTTCCAATAGAGACATTGCTTATGCTGCATACGCAGGGCAGACCTGGATGCAGCAATGTGAGCCACACTCTTTGCCAGTTGGCCGCAGGCATTGACGGTTGAGGCCGCTGGCTGACGCAAGCCTCCTTTAAGACTCCAGGCAGGGTCTGGAGCAACACGAGCTCCAACCTTCCATAGCAGACAATCTCCTGCTAAAGAGCAATCATGAGGTTGGCAAACTGAGAAATAGTTACACTGCCTCGAGGGCCTGGTTATCCGGGCTAGGCCTCCTTGTTTGGCGTCGACGTTCGCTCAATTGGAGCAGGTCAGACGCTCTTGACATTTGTTCAGCTTGATGGGCAACTTTTGCTTGCGCGAAGCATGCTCCCATTGCCAAACTGCCTAGTGTCATACCAACATCATGCTTCTGTTTCCACGGAGGACAGTCAACAATATGGCCTACTGTATGGGCTGGAATTCAGAATTCATGCCGCTGAGTCATATTCTTCTCTTTAGTTGGTGGCCGCTAGGCATTTTGTGCCTACTTCGTGCTGTTGCAGAGTTAATGAAGCTGGCAGCGAAAATGAGGAG
>CAJNIZ010008896.1:0-14072 GCA_905231905.1 Symbiodinium pilosum
TTCTCCACCTCAGATATTGTTACCGGAAATAATTACATCATCACCAATTCCAACCAGCTTTTTCATGCAGCTATTATTAATGGAGGCGCAATGACGGGCTGTATGTACGGGTATTTTTCAGATTTCAATGTAATTAATACAGACCCAATATTTCATTACAACTAGCTAAAAACCAATTTTTATGACTTTAAGAAAATCATTTAATCCTTCAAAATTTATTCACTCAACATCATCTATAACTATGAAATCAATTTTTACTCTTTTTGGAATTTTATTTTCTGCGGCCATGATGGCGCAGACAACTTCTACAGCTACTGATACAATATGTGCAGGTAGCCAGGATGTGGTATATGGTATTATGAATCCGGATGCCGCCAGTACTTATACCTGGAGTTTATCTGATCCAGCGGCCGGATCTATAGATAATTCTTTGGCCCCTAATGATAGTCTTATTCAGGTAGACTGGGGTACCACACCCGGAACGTACACACTTTATGCTGTAGAAACCACCGGTGGAGGTTGTATCGGAGATTCAGTAATGTTGGATGTTGTTATTAACCCATTACCAACCGTTGCTGCAGTAGGTGATTCCGTATGTTCTAATACAGCTTCTCAAATGACCTTAACCCTAACAGGGCAATCCCCATGGGTAATAGATTATACAGATGGAACCAATAACTATACAGATACTGCTACTGTAAGTCCTTATGTAGTTTCCCTGCCACCGTATGCAGGCACAACCAACATTAATATTACAGGCTTAACAGATGCTCAGGGATGCAGTGCGGATCCTGCCGGATTACCATCTACTGTAATCTATACATTCGGAAAACCAACTACCGGATCAATTTTCCACTATTAATACAAAAATTTGAAGCGTAAAGTAGTCATAGGATTATTTCTCATGACACTTTACGCTCCTTTTGCGAGTGCGCAACAGCAGGTTTTAGATACCATATGCATCATTGGGAACCCTTCTCATCTTGCAGTACCTATTACTTCCGGCTCAACTTACAACTGGAGCGTAAAGGGCGGGAATATCATTTCTGGTGCCGGAACTCATGATGTTTTGGTAAAATGGAGTGATACACCAGGTTTTTTTTTAATCTCAGTTGTTGAAACAGACAGTAACGGATGTATTGGTGATCCTGTCAGTGCATTTATTTACTTATCCCTTCCGGAACACGCTATAATTGATGGTCCTGATAAAGTGTGCAGAGGAGAGGAAGTTATATTACAAGGTCGTGCAGGCCCTAACTTTGAATGGGTAGGAGGGAAAACCAAGGAAACACTACGCCTGTTTCCTCAAAAGGACACACTTATATTTTTAGTAGCTCTGAATGGCCCATGTAAGAACGATACCTTTTACCACCGCATTCAGGTGGTAGAACCGCCAATAGCTTCCATACATGACTTGCCCGATACGATCAGGATTAATTCACAACTTGATTTCTTCTATACAGGCACTTCAGCAGAAGAAGTAAGTTGGTTTATCAATGATGGAGAGGCTGGTAATGGATATTACCTGGAGCATCAATTTACAAAACAAGGAGAACAGTTTATTACACAGTTGGTGAAATCCGGTAATTGTGTGGATACCTTAAGACGAAAGGTGTTTGTAAAGGATGAGTTTGCAGTACACATTCCAAACGCATTTACTCCCAATGAAGACGGACTCAATGATATGTTTCTTTTCAAGGGTATGGGAATGAAGCATTATATAGCACAAGTATATAACCGGTGGGGCGCCTTAATACACGCCTGGACAGATTTAGATGCAGTACAAGGATGGAACGGTTTTTTTAACGGTAAGGAATGTAAGCCCGATTCTTACCTGTATAAAATAGTAGTAGAAGATTTTCATGGAGCCTACCACCAATATCAGGGACATGTTACTTTAATGCGATAGGAAAAGCTATTTAGTCCGTGCCTTATCCAGCAAAGAACTCAATAAGTCAGCCTCTTCCTCAGTGAGGTTATTCATATGAGACTCCACCTGAGCAGTACTCTTATCCAACTTTTCCAAGAGGCTTAACCCATCTTTGGTAATACATATGTCTACCAGGCGCTTATCCAGATTACAAGTTTTTTTAGAGACCAGTTTTTTCTTGACCAGCCGGTCTACTATCCGGGAAGTATCGCTCATTTTATCCAGCATCCTCTCTCTTATTTGCAAGGTGCTGAGGGGTGTAGGCGCACTACCTCTGAGTATGCGTAAAACATTAAACTGCTGAAGGGTAAGGTCGTCATCCGAAAGGAAATCACGCATACATTCGGCCAACCAGTTATTGGTATAAATAATATTAATGGCCGCTTTTTGGCGGTTACTTTTAAATTTACTTTGCTTAATGTCTTCTGCTAATCCCATAACCTGAAAAATCTACCTCCCTTTGTTAAAGAGAGGTAGAAAGATAATTCAAACTTTTAATTATTGTTTTGCAAATTGAAGATTGGCGCTAATTTCAACATTACGTCCTACGGTAAATCCACCAGCCTCGGTTAATTGATTCCACTTCAGGCCATATTCAAAACGGTCAATTTCAGCTTTAGCACGAAAACCTAATTTAGTATTACCATAACCATCTTTGGCCAGGCCGCCCCAGCGAATATCAAATTCAATAGTGCTGGTAACGTCCCGGATAGTAAGATCTCCCGTTAAGATGTACTTGCCTTCTGCTTTTTTTACAATAGACTTGCTCTCAAACTTTAACAAAGGAAATTGTTCTGAATTAAAGAAGTCATCACTTTTTAAGTGAGTATCACGCATTTCATTACGGGTATTGATGGAGCCCGTCTCAATACTAAAGGAGATGTATGAATTCTCAAAACCTCCGTGATCATTTTCCAGAGACCCGTCAAACTTTTCGAAACTGCCATTTACCTGAGAGATAACCAAGTGATTTACACTGAAATCGATATTGGTATGAGCAGGGTCAATAGCCCATTTTCCATTTACATCAGTACTTTTTGTTGTTGAAGTTTCCATATTTTTCTTTTTTGTTGAGCAAATATAAGTTTAAACATCAATGTTTAAACATTAAATAATACTGAATTGTCTATCTTACTATTGGAGTCATCTATATTTTCCAGAAGCGAATGATGAATTACTTTTTTGTTTTTCCTTTGCGATGTATCAGGAATCAAGTATATAAAAAATGGATAATTGGTTAGAAGCTAACGGACACGTGCTTATAAAAATCGGTTTAATAGCTCTGTTTACCACTTTATTTGCTGTGTTGATAAGGAAGGTGGGTGATCGTTTGCTGAAGCGACTTTCGCGTTATGAACACACGGATCTTACAAATTATCGTTTTTTTCAGCATATACTCACGGCTCTTATCATCATTATAGGTTTGGGTTTAGTAATTTTTATGATCCCCGGCCTCAAGCATGTAGCACAAACACTGATCACTGGTGCTGGTATTTTGGCCATTATAGTGGGCTTTGCTTCACAACAAGCCTTATCCAATGTAGTGGGTGGTATCTTTATAGTAATTTTCAAACCGTATCGTATTGGTGATATCATTACAATTAAAGATACGCTGTCCGGAACAGTGGAAGATATCAGCCTGCGTCATACTGTGATCCGTAACTTCGAGAACAGGCGTATTATTATTCCCAATTCCGTTATAAGTAATGAGGTAGTGGTTAACGCCAATTTTAACGACAGCCTTATCTGTAAATGGATTAACTTTTCAATTTCTTACACAAGTAATATTGATCTGGCCCGACAAATTGTACGGGAAGAAGCTATGAATCACGCGTTTTTCAGGGATAATCGTACTGAGGAGGAAAAAGTTAAGGGCGATCCTGCTGTAAGGGTACGAGTGTTGGAACTCGGTGAATACAGCATAAACATGCGCGCCTGGGTGTGGACCGATAGTCCCGGAGATGCTTTTATTCTGGGTTGTGATGTTTTAGAAAGTATCAAAAAGAGATTTGATGCTGAAGGCATTGAAATCCCCTATCCTTACAGAAACCTTATTATGAAAGAACCTGGCAAAGAACCCGGAGTATCGGATTGATTTGTAAGGGACATTTTTTCTTAGGCGGGGTTTTTTATATTTAAAGCATGACGGAAGACTTTCTGCATTACTTATGGCGCTTTAAGAAATTCAAAACCCATTCTTTAAGAACGGTTCAGGATCAGCCCATCCTGATTTATCAAGCAGGAACCATTAATACAGATTCAGGTCCGGATTTTAGTGACGCCAGAATTTCAATTGATGAACAGCTATGGGCTGGAAATGTAGAGATACATAGAAGGAGTTCTGACTGGGACCGCCATGGTCATCAATCAGATAAGGCCTATAATAATGTGATCCTGCATGTGGTATATGAGCATGATCGTGATGTATATAATACCAATGGTATTAGCTTACCAACCCTGGAACTACAGGGATTATTTAACGAACAGTTGTATACACACTATGAGCAATTACTAAGTAATAAAACGGCAATTCCATGTGAAAATCACTTGAAACACATTCCGGGTATAATCAGGGAAAGTCAGGTAGAACGTGCACTTGTTCAGCGTCTGGGAGAAAAATGTGAGTTAATAACTCAATGGTTACATCAAAATAAGAATGACTGGAATGCTACTTTTTACCAATGGTTGTGCAGAGGGTTTGGTTTAAAGGTAAATGCAGAACCCATGCGGATATTAGCGCAGAATATTCCATGGGTGGTGATTTTAAAACATAAGCATCGTTTGGCTCATTTAGAAGCTCTCTTTTTTGGGGTGGCGGGTATGCTGGAAGAAGCCAGAGATGAATACAGTGATCATTTATTAAAGGAGTTCCGGTTTCTTAAGCACAAATATCAGCTGCCGGAATTAGGTAGCGAAATATGGAAATACGCCCGCTTACGTCCAGCCGCTTTTCCTACTTTACGAATAGCTCAGTGTGCAGCTTTATTACATACCAATACTACTCTTTTTCAGGAAGTGATGAAAGCGGGTACGGTTGATCAGCTAAAGGCGCTTCTAACCATAGAAGTGTCTGACTATTGGAAAGAGCATTACCGCTTCGGGAAAATTACCGATGAACGCTCAGGAATAATTGGCGAGACTTTTAGAGACACTTTGATCATTAACGTAATGGTGCCGTTCTTATTTGTATATGGTATGTATAAGGATGAGCCTTTTTACAAGCAACGGGCCATGGACCTTCTCGATCAAATGAAGGTAGAGAACAATGCTGTAAGTCGCATATATAAGAATTTAGGCTTTGAGATGAAGACAGCCTTTCACTCGCAAGGGGTTATACAATTGAATACCCATTATTGCAAGCCTAAAAAATGTTTAAATTGCGCTATTGGAATTGATGTGATGAAGACGAAAAATGATCAATAGATTAAGAGATTATTGCGAAAGAAGAGGCTTTGAGGTGTGTACCCGGCTGGGAGACCGTATCGGTATCCGTGCATCCGTAGTACGTGTATACTTCATCTATATTTCATTTATTACAATGGGCTCTCCATTACTTTTATATTTTTTCCTGGCGTTTTGGATCCGGGTAAAAGATTATGTTCAAAGCTCCCGAAACTCTGTTTTAGACCTCTGACAGAGTACAGCATATATGGCTACACTTGTAATCTTTCCTAATTTTGTGAAGTGCCTGGATTTTATATCCTTTGGAGTGAGCAGCAAAATAAACAGGGTAGACATGGTGTTTACTCAAAACAGCAAGTTTTTTGTATTGAGAAACCCTGAAGAAATAAAAACCCTCTAAAAATACTTAACGAATGACGGAAGGAAAGTTATTAGGTGTATGTGCCTGGCTATCCGATAAATTTGATTCGGATGTAACCATGGTACGGTTGATCTTTGTAATCGCTACCATTGTTGGGGTTGGCTCACCAATCCTGATCTACCTGATTCTGGCATTAGTAAAACCGAAATAATTAAGATGAAAATATTAGTAACCGGCTCTAACGGATTATTAGGTCAAAAATTAGTTCACAAGCTTAAAGCTGATCCGGAAGTAAAATTGATAGCTACCGCCAGAGGTGAAAACCGCTTAAAGGATCAAACCGGATATGTGTACACTTCTATGGATATTACATCACACCAAGAAGTGAATCAGGTAATGGAAACCCACAAACCTGATGTAGTGATCAACACAGCAGCTATGACCAATGTAGATGCGTGCGAGTTAGAGCCTGAAAAGTGTGACGAACTCAATATTGAAGCTGTAAAATACCTGATTGAAACCTGTCAGGCTTATAACACACACTTAGTACATCTTTCAACTGATTTTATTTTTGATGGTGAAAAAGGTCCCTATGCCGAAGAAGCGGTTGCGAACCCATTGAGCTATTATGGACAGTCCAAGCTAACTGCTGAAAAGTTGGTTTCGGAAAGCCATATATCGTGGAGTATTCTCAGAACGGTATTGGTATACGGTGTAGCTGAAGAAATGAGCCGTTCTAATATTGTACTGTGGGCCAAGGGAGCACTTGAAAAAGAGCAGCAAATCAATGTAGTGGATGATCAATTCCGCACACCTACCTTAGCAGAAGACCTGGCCGATGGTTGTATTCTGGCTGCCAAACAAAAAGCACAGGGCATTTTTAATATTTCCGGAAAAGACTTTATGAGTATTCTGGAATTGGTTTGGAAAGTAGCTGATTTCTGGAAACTGAATAAAAGCCTGATCACGGCTACCAGTTCTTCCACCCTTTCACAACCTGCTAAAAGGCCTCCTAAAACCGGTTTTATACTGGATAAGGCTATGAAAGAATTAGGTTATCAACCCCATTCATTTGAAGAAGGGCTACAGTTGGTGAACCAACAATTGAAGTAGCAGGCTTATTTCTTCTTGTTTTTATCTTGAAAATCAAGGGATTTTACGCCTAAGGCTTGCAAAAACTGTTTGGCCCTTATTTTTATAGCTTCTTTGGTACCCGTTACAATCTTCTTGGATAAGGGTTCATCGGGACGGGTGCGGAATTTAGAATCGCGGTATTTAAACCCTTCGCCAATCTCGGTGTAATAGTAGGTATAAAATGACTTTCGGGTTTCGCCTTCCGGAACATTGATTTTGGAGTAGCCATGAGGTGAATTGTCATCGGTATAAAAGATTACCGCGCGATTGTGAGCAGGAGCAATGCGCTGATGCATGGTTTTCATGCCTTTATCCCATAGTTCCAGGTGGCCACCATATTCTTCCTTCCACTCTTTATTGAGGTAAATCAGAAGATTGATCCTTCGCCATAAACCGGCTTCCGGATTCATATTCACATCCACATGTACATCCACATAACTGCCATTAGAGCCCTGGTGAACTCCTGAACCTAAAGAATCAGTAGTGGTGCGTAATTCAGGAATACCTGTTATTTCAACCATCCACTGGCAAAACTCGGGACTTCCCACTACCTCGCGGACTTTGGAAAAGGCCGGGTGCCACCTTTCAAAATGATAATCTTCGGCCTTATTCTCATTAAGACTTTTGCGTTTTACGTTCAGCGATTCAATACTTGGAAAATTAGCATAAAGCTGATCGGCTATTTCCTGATCCAGAAAATTATCTAAAGCCAAATGGCGGCAAGGCACCGCAGTTTGAAATTGCTGATGCAATTTAGTCCGGGCCTCAGTGGATGTATAGGTGGGGTTTATTAAATTCATTTTTTCCGGTTCAGGATATCAAAATTACAAATAGCACCTGTATCCGCCATTAGTTTTTCCTGATGAGTTTATAAAATAAAGAAGGTAATACAGCGTGAAGGGGTACTGCCAATAATTCTTTTCTACCAATGTAGCTGTGGAATCTGGAGCCTTGCATGGTTTTAATTAGTTTTTGAGCAAATGTATTGGCGGGCATTCCGTTTTCCTGAGCCGGACTATTGGTATTCATTTTAGAGCCATCGGGTTTGAGCGAGTTCAGCGTTACACTGGTTTGAATAAAGCCAGGGCTTACCACCTGTATTTTTATGGGTGATTGGATTAATTCCTCTTTCAGGCTCTCATAATATAAGGTGAGAGCTCCCTTTGATGCAGAGTAGGCAGCTAGTTTAGGCTGGCCAAATTTACCGGCAATACTGCTTATGGCCATAATTTGTCCGGCACCAGCTTCCAGCATTTTAGGTAGAATATGTTTGGTAAGGGCTACGCTACCAAAATAATTGATCTCAAAAAGTTTACGTTCCACACTTTCATCGGTTTCAAGAGCATTGCCAAATTGCCCGATACCGCCATTATTTATCAATATGTCTACTGATCCAAAAAGCTGCCAGGCATCCGCTACCCATTGATTTGCGTGGCCATTTTGTTCAAGATCCAGAGGTAGTACAGCTATGCTTCCCGGGTGGGCGCATTCATTTTTAACCCTTTCCAACTCCTCCTTTCTCCTTGCTGAAAGTATAAGCTTAGTATCTTTGCTACTCAAACTTTTCGCCAGGGCTTCACCAATTCCCGATGACGCTCCGGTTATCCAAATTGTTTTCCCTGAAAAATATCCCATATTTTTTATCTAAGTAATTGTGGCTTCCAAAATTCTATTATCTTTGCAGGCCGAATTCAGAGCATTAAATTGAGGTAAAGATATATTGAAATGAAAAGAACTTATCAACCTTCGAATAGAAAAAGAAAAAATAAACACGGTTTCCGTGAGAGAATGTCTTCTGCCAACGGCCGCAAGGTTTTGGCTTCCCGCAGAGCCAAAGGTCGTAAGAGTTTAACAGTTTCTGACGAAGGAAACTATAAAGGTTAAGATGTTCTTTTTGCAATAGGATATTTGAGGTGTTGCCAAACGGTAACACCTTTTTTTTTGCCAAAATACTTCAGAGTTAAAAAAGCACTGCTGCACAATAGTTTACAATATGCCAAAAGATCAATCCATCAAATCTGTACTCATTATAGGAAGCGGCCCAATCATTATTGGCCAGGCCTGTGAATTTGACTATTCAGGATCCCAGGCTTCCCGTTCATTGCGGGAAGAGGGAATTGAGGTAACCCTCATAAACTCCAATCCGGCTACTATTATGACCGATAAAGTGGTGGCGGATAACATTTATTTACTTCCCCTTGAGGTAGAATCAATCCAGCAAATATTATCAGAACATAAGATTGATGCTGTATTGCCCACTATGGGAGGACAAACTGCTCTTAACCTTTGCATAGAAGCTGATAAACAAGGTGTTTGGGAAAAACACGGTGTAAAGATAATAGGAGTGGATATTGATGCGATCAACATTACGGAAGACCGCGAGGAGTTTAGGGTACTGATGGAAAAGATTGGTATACCTATGGCACCTTCCAAAACCGCCACATCCTTCCTAAAGGGTAAGGAAGTAGCCCAGGATTTTGGTTTTCCACTTTGTATCAGGGCCTCCTACACCTTAGGAGGTACAGGCGCAACTTTTGTACATACCAAGGATGATTTTGAAGAAGCTCTTTCCCGGGGGTTAGAAGTATCACCGATACACGAGGTGATGATAGATAAAGCCTTGTTGGGTTGGAAGGAGTATGAACTGGAACTGTTACGCGATGCGAATGATAATGTGGTCATTATCTGTTCTATAGAAAACATGGACCCTATGGGTATCCATACCGGAGACTCTATTACCGTGGCTCCGGCTATGACACTCTCTGATACCACCTATCAGAGAATGCGGGATATGGCCATTAAAATGATGCGTTCCATCGGAACTTTTGCCGGGGGATGTAATGTGCAATTTGCAGTAAGTAATGATGAAAAAGAAGATATTGTTGCTATTGAGATCAATCCCAGGGTTTCCCGTTCATCTGCACTGGCATCCAAAGCAACCGGGTATCCGATTGCTAAAGTAGCGGCAAAACTGGCCATTGGTTACAACCTTGACGAGTTGTTTAACCAGATAACCAAAACCACTACCGCTTATTTTGAGCCTACACTGGATTATGTGATAGTAAAGATACCACGCTGGAATTTTGAAAAATTTGAAGGTGCAGACCGAAGGTTGGGCATACAGATGAAATCAGTAGGAGAGGTAATGGCTATTGGCCGGTCTTTCCAGGAGGCTCTTCAAAAGGCCGCCCAGTCACTTGAAGTAAAGCGGAATGGTTTAGGCGCTGATGGCCGTGGTTATTCCGATCAGGATCAGGTTTTAGAGATGCTGGATAAAGCCAGCTGGAACCGGGTTTTTGTAATTTACGATGCTATTCAGCTGGGTATACCACTGCGCAGGATACATGACATTACCAAGATTGATATGTGGTTTTTGCGTCAGATAGATGAGTTGGTCCAAATACACAGTGAGATACAGAATTATAATGTAAATAACCTGCCCGAGGAGTTATTGCTTGATGCAAAGATGAAAGGTTTTGCTGATCGCCAGATTGCTCATATGATAGGGTGTCTTGAAAGTGAAGTTCACACCAAGCGAACCGATGCAGGGATTAAGAGAGTGTGGAAGCTGGTGGATACATGTGCAGCTGAATTTCAGGCACAAACCCCATATTACTATTCTACTTTTGAAATGGAAATGGAGGATGCCGGAAAGCGTTTTTCTGAAAATGAAAGTGAGTCTACCGATAAGCCTAAGGTGATTGTACTGGGCTCAGGCCCTAACCGTATTGGTCAGGGAATTGAGTTTGATTACTGTTGTGTACATGGTGTATTGGCTGCAAAGGAATGTGGCTATGAAACTATCATGATCAACTGTAATCCCGAAACAGTTTCTACAGATTTTGACACAGCTGATAAACTTTACTTTGAACCGGTCTTCTGGGAGCATATTTATGATATCATCCTCCACGAAAAACCCGAAGGCGTTATTGTACAGTTGGGTGGTCAAACCGCTTTGAAGTTAGCTGAGAAGCTGGATAAGTATGGTATTAATATTTTGGGAACCAGCTTTGATGCCCTTGATCTTGCCGAGGATCGTGGACGCTTTTCCGAATTACTAAAAGACAATAATATCCCATACCCTGAATTTGGGGTAATTACCAATGCAGATGAAGCCCGTGAACTGGCCAATAAGTTGGGCTTTCCTATCCTGGTAAGACCCTCATATGTTTTAGGCGGTCAGGGTATGAAAATCGTTATCAACCAGGATGAATTAGAGCATCATGTGATCAACCTTTTTAAATCTATACCCGGAAACCGGGTTTTGCTGGATCATTATATAGATGGTGCCATTGAAGCGGAGGCTGACGCCATATGTGATGGGGATGATGTGTATATTATTGGAATAATGGAACACATTGAGCCCTGTGGTATTCACTCAGGAGATAGTAATGCCACACTACCCCCCTTTAACCTTGGTGATTTAATTGTGCATCAAATTGAAGAGCACACCCGAAAAATTGCAAAAGCTTTAGGAACGGTTGGTTTGATAAATATTCAGTTTGCAGTAAAGGATGATAAGGTGTACATCATTGAGGCGAACCCAAGGGCTTCAAGGACGGTACCATTCATAGCTAAAGCTTATGATGAACCTTATGTGAACTATGCTACTAAAGTGATGTTAAGGAAAAATAAAGTGAAGGATTTTAAGTTTAATCCTAAACGTGGCGGGTGGGCTATTAAGCAGCCCGTATTTTCATTTAACAAATTTCATAAGGTAAACAAAGCGTTAGGACCGGAAATGAAGTCAACCGGTGAAAAAATTTATTTTATAAAAGATCTGGGAGATCCGGTATTTAAGAAGATTTATTCTGAACGCAACCTTTATTTAAGTAAGTAAGATCGTGAGTTTTATATTATTTGCGCTTTTCTTTTACCTGATATATTTTCTGGTGAAATACCTTTTCATCAGACCTTTTCGACAGGGCTATGCAGCGCATGGCCGAAGGACGCAGGGGGGGGGGCGGTACCAGTCAGACCATACATTTCGTAAAAGACAGGAAGGAGATGTAACTATTACGTATACCCCTGAGCAACATAAAGACGGAGGAAAAAAAGTGGGGGAGTATATTGACTACGAAGAAGTAGATTAATAACTTATCCTTTCGTAAAGCTAATTTCAGTGCTTGATATTAGCTTTATTATATAGTTTTTCCTTGGAGGGTTTTGTTTCATCTGAAATGACATTCTGGTAGAATCGCTGGGTTTGCGATAAATACTCTTTTTTCCTAACTGTGGCTTTTTTCAAACGGAAATTATCAAAGATCCAGGTTGTTTTTTTGAATTTAGGTAAGCCTAGAAACAGAGGCTTATAATACACCAGGCTCCCTAAGCGCATCAGATAATTCATAAGGAGATACTTCTGTTTCCGGAAGTATTTAGCCCTGTTTTCAACCGGCAAGGTCTTTTCCAGGTAATATCCGGCTCTAACGTGATTCAGGCCATCATCGGAGCCAATCGTATATTCAATAATCTCTTTACGTGCGGCTACTTTCTCTTCAACATCAAAAGCCTGTATCCGGCCGCTTTGGTAAAACTCATCTATTAGCCGTTGTGCGGCAATGCTGCTTTCTACCATAACAGTTCCTTTATAAGTGGGGTCCCGGTTAAAATCCGGATCAGGGTTAAGAAAGATGGTAGGTTTATAGCCCATCATCCAGGTTTCCATCGCTGTAGTAGACTCAAAACTCATCCAAAGATCCGAGACACTAATGAGGTCATGGATATTAGTAGTTCTGTCGTTTACATACCAAACATTGTCATAGTGTTGCAAACGATTCATTTCATTTTGCCCTTCTACTGTAATGGATGGATTAGCTTCATTGGGGTGGCGTTTAAGGATAAATAAAATATCGGGATTCTTCTCAATAAGGGTTTTTAGAATTGCTTCCACCTCAAGCATTTGATTTTCCATCCATTTGAGGCCTGAGCGGTCTCCCTTAAAGTAATGCAGGACTTCCTCAATACCTTGCTCGTTGGATAACTTACCAAAAGCCCAACCTGCGTATCCTATTACCTTTTTATAGGAACCTTTTCCTGCTTTACTTAAGAATGGATGTTTCTCAGCAAAATTAAAAATGCGGTAACGATCAAAGCCTGTAGCGCCTGTGAATACAATGCGCTCAGCAATTTCAGGTAGCTCTGACCTCAAAAAATCTCTTGTTCTCCCGGACCAACAGCAAAGGTATTTTTGATAAAATGTTTTATCAGTATTGTAACCCCAGTAGTAAAAGCTACCATCAGTGCGAATGTTACCTTCCGAAGTGAGAGCGAAAACCGGGATATTCTGTTGGTGGGCATATTGTGATATTTCAAAATAAAGTTTAGATCCTACCGTATTAGGTAGCATCACCAGTTCTGGTTTTAAACGATACATGATGTCCAAATCCCACGTAAAACCCAAATGGACAGTAGAATTTAAATATTGCTCTGCGAAGGCAATCACCGGCATAACAATTTCTACATCACGGCCAGAGTCGCTATCCAGAAAACAGAGGATGTTATGCTTACGAATCATTTCAGATTATTTCTTTGAGCAAGTCAGATATTTTACCAATCTGATTTTCACTGGAAAATTGCTCAATGTTAACAGGAGTAAAAGGTTGCTTATTCTTTTGAAGAGCTTGAGATAAAAAATGATAGATGCCTTCAGCATCCTCATAATTCACCACTTTGCCCGTTTGAGTGTTTTGAAGAATACTACTGGCATCACTGCCAGGCAGACCTAACCCAAGGATAGGTTTTTTAACCCTGAGGTATTCGTATAACTTTCCGGGCAAGCGGCCCATAGCGTTATCAGCTTTGTTTAGTAATAATAGTTGAACATTGCTTTCCATAAGCTTTTTCAACATCATGTGGCGATTGATATTTCCTTTAAACAGGACCACATCATCAAGCCCAAGTTTTACTACCTGTTCTTTAAGTTCAAAATCTACCGGACCATAAAAATGTACTTCAATGTTTTGTGCGGCATTTTCTTTACTCAAGCGGTCAATTTGTGTGATAAATGTGCCTGGGAGCCGATCAAAACCTACGGTGCCAGCGTGTATTATGGTAAATACATCAGGGTTAGGCTCGGGTTGAATGCTTTTAAAATCATCTTCATCATAACCCCAGTACACTACACTTACATTTTTAGCTCCAATTCTTTCCAGGTCTTTTTTCCAGCTGGGGCTTACAATGGTAGTTCGTTTAGCCGTTTGGAAAACAGTTTGTTCCATTCTGCGGTGTATCCAATCAGCCACA
>CAJNIZ010008897.1:0-13618 GCA_905231905.1 Symbiodinium pilosum
CCCAGCTAACCAAAGGCCCTAAACCCTAAACCCTAAACCCTAAAACCCTAAACCCAAAACCCTAAACCCTAAACCCTAAACCCTAAACCCCTAAAACCCCAAACCCTAAACCCTAAACCCTAAGGGCCTGCTTGAAGCTTGCGAAGGCGAAGTGGGAAGTGAGTCCCCCAGGACCCTTTGAACAGCCATGGCCAGCTGGGCATCATCCGTGTCCTGGGGTTTAGGGTTTAAGGGTTTCCAAAAATTAGGGATACCATGTTGGGGGTCCCCATGATAAGGATTATACTATATTGGTGTCTATATTGGAATCCTATTATTTTGCTGTAAATGCGCCATCCTGGCTGATTGGAATCCCTTATTTTGGGAAACATCCACTTACTAGAGGGTAGAAGGGGTTCAGGGTGGGGTTTAGGGTTAGTAGGGAATAGGGACTATACTATAGTTTCTAGGGTTGGTAGGGTCTAAGTATATAAGGATTCTAGCCCCTTATTCCCTACAAACCACCAGTAAAGACGACCCAAACCCCAAAAGTATGTAAAACAGTAGCCCTAAACCCTAAAACTAGCCAAAAAGGCTATACTTCTACATACTGTAGGGTCCAGGTACGGTACTTCTAGTAACAAGTAGCAGCCATACTGACCAGCGATCTCCCCAACCTGGGGAGCCTCCGCCAAGCCTAGCGGTTAACGTTTGAGGTTTAGTGTTTAGGGTTTGATCTTCAGATCGCTTGTTTGCCTTCCGTCTATGGTAGCTTCCATGTTCTTTTCCATTATCCCTATATAAGCCCTCTATATTCCGTATTATAATGTAGTGGCTTCCATTTTCTTCTCCAGTATCCCTAATTATATAACCCCTACATATCTTCCCTATTAGAAGAAAGCAGACTCGAGTAGCACATGTCTGCTCTCGGCCCGCTTCACAAACGAAAAGTTTGCCAAGTCCCTCATTTCGGATGGTTTATGGTTTAGGGGTTTAGGGACCTTCTTTGACTTGACTGCCTTTGGTTGGTGACCGGATTTGTACTTACAACGCGCGTCGTCACTGTGAGGCCTGCTGCTATCTAAAAGATCACCGCGGGCTTTCAAGTACAAACTACCAGACAAATAGCTCTCTTACACTTGCTCACAGTGAAAACCTGGACACAACTTAAACTATGCTACGATTGGTACTGTCTTATGCATGGACGTCACAAGATCGCAGTCCTCTTGCTGGACCAGGTCTGCCAAAGCCAGCCTTATGCACAAGTTTTCAACAGCTTTCCTAGCATGACTCGCCGCCGCCGCCACCGCCACAGCCACCGCCACCGCCGCCGCCGCCACAGCCGCCACCACCACCACCACCACCACCACCACCACCACCACCACAAGTACAACCACCAGTACAAGCACAACCACCACAGCACTCATAGTGTTAGCAGTGATGGTCATGACAAGGTAATCAAGCTCTTATTCTGGGAGCAGAACCTTCTCGCAGACATTTTCAGGTCGGAAGCTGAAGCCCGTCCTTAGATCAGTGCCCCTAATAGTTCATGACATAACGGAGACGCTTGAGTAGGGAGGTGTGGGAGGGAAGGGCGGTGTTTCTAGAGGGGACTAGATCATAAGAAAAGTAAACTTCAGATACTTTCTTAGACAAGCGTTCTTCACGATTCATTCCTGTCGGCCGACCTCATCTCGACATCTTGATTATGTATGCTGCATATGTTCCTCTCACAAGGCTCAGAAACCTCCCCAAGTTGCAGTATCCTTTAACTGCGACCCTGAGACAGCCACGTGGATACACAGTAAGACAACGCACTCACGTAAACGTGCAGCACAAAAAGTAGTATTCCTATGACACCAAGCTTCTCATTGAAGGCAATACCATCCTTGTCATGTCCACGCAGGGGGGAAAGGTCCAACGAGCCGAGTCTTGAAGCATCCGGGGCAGAAGCAGACTCTGTAACCGTGAAGTAATCCTCCAACATACATCCAGAGAGAAATTGCTTCTCCGAAGGAGCTGTGCCCCAGGTCGTGAACTCAGCAGCTTTGGGGCGAGGTCCCTCAGCAAGTTCCGGGTCGGGGCTGAAGGACTCCTCTGATGGAAACTCACAACTCTTGCCCACAGCTTTGCCACCTCCATAATACCGCGGCGCGCTGACTGTGGAGAGAAGCGCCAAGGTGAAAGCATTCAGGAGGGGCAACAGCATTAGCTGGAAAATAGCATTGACAAGAGCCCCGTAGAGCCAATATGTTCCATCGCCTTGAGACACTGAAGACAGGAAGCCAGCTATGCACAGGGCGCTGAGGGAGAGGTATAGAATACTTGCAATCCAGAACATCCTCACCCGTCTCCTCCACTCATGCACTCGCATCCACTCCTCGTACGGCAGTTCTGCTTCCTTCGACCAGTCAAAGTGCTGTAGCCTGCGGAGGCCGATGGAAACAAACTGCCCAAGCAAGCACGACATTACGGCCGCGCAGAGTGGCTTCACTAAAGCTTCTCGAACCTCGCAAGAAGCACCTTCCTCAGATCTGAAAGCAACCCCCAAAGCTTGTAGCATGAAGACATTCAGAGCCATGGGACCAATCAGCTTTGCTGAGAAGAGCGCAACTATCGAGAGTCGCGGATAGAAGAGGCTGCTGGCCAGAAGGCCCGTGCCGGGATGCATGGCTGGAAAAAGAAGCAGGAACCGTGCTGTAAGGCCAGCCCCAGTAAAGCTGCAAACTGCCCGTGTGGCAGAGGCAAACAGGTCTCGCTGCTCCGCAAGGTCCAAGGCTGCACGCCGCAGTGGCGTCGGATCTCGGTCCGTAAGGTCCTGGGCCAGGAAGAGGCTAAGGCCGAGCGTGTCCACATCTACTCCAACACGAAAAGCCTGCAAGCAACGGAAGCAATAGGTCATTACCCTCTCCAAGGTAGGCTCTGGCGAGCTTGGCTTCTGAAGTCTTGCATCACCCTTCTTCTCTTCTGCATGTAGCGTTGGGTCTGGCTGCTCTAAGAGCAGTTCGCGACTCCAGCTTGAGAGATCACTTCGGGCATCCTGGCTTGCTGCAAGCGCAGCAGCAACCAGGCTCAGCACAAGACCTGCCCACAGTGCTGTGGCTGGGCCCTGCCGCCACCACGAGGAGTTCTGGCCCAGCAATGCAAACGAGAACGCAAACGTCTGCGTCTTGCAGTCAAAGGCACCAGGGATATCCAGGTCGGACCGCATGGCCGCGAAGATGCTTAGGTGTGTGGTCTGGCAGCTGATGGAACCAGACGCATCGGACGAGACTAGTGATACACCCTCTTGAGACCACTTCAGCGCTTTGGGGTCCCAAAATACACAAACCACGTGGCCATCGTCATCGCCATTGAGGGTGAGCACGATTGGTTCCGCGAGCTGCTTCTCCAGCGGGTTCCCCGACGAGTCAAACAACGATAAGCTCAGCGGCATCGCTGCGAGATCTGTTTCGTGCTCCGACTCTCTGGCGCCAGCGGCGGACAACAGCTTTGTCATCTCTGCACTTAGAGGTCCAGCTGTCAAAGCAACCAAGCCTCCGCCAAGCTGCTGGAGGACTGCTTGCGGAACAGATACATTTCCTGTATCTCCCGTGCTGAGCTGCAGGGCATCCGGCGATCTGGAAGGCTTTAGCACGGCCACTGTCATCTTGCTCCCATCAGCGCTCATGACCGAGGACACGACGGGATCCTCAGGGCTCTCCCCCACCCGGGACAACAACTCCCTTGCCAGAGTCTGCTCTTCTTGCAGAAGCGCCCCTGCAGCTATCCTTGACACTTCTTGAAGCCTGGACTTGTTCACCCAATCACTGACCAGGTCCAGTGGTGACAGAGACGTGGAGGTGGTTTGTGTCAAGGTCTCGGTATGTGTGGAGGTTGTTTGTGTAGTTGCGGTGCTTGTGGCAGTGGAAGTAAGACTCACAAACGTGGCTGTGCTTGTAACTGTGTGGGAACTCATGGTCAAGGTGCTGGTCATGGTAGTCCGGGTAGAAGTCAGGGACAGTGTGGTACTGGACACGGTGGATGTTTGTGTGTTGCTAAGGCTGGTGGAGGTGCCTGTAGAAGTCAATGTTCCCGAAGTTCGGGTACTCGTTACTGACACCGTCGTGCTTGCTGTGAGTGTCGAAGTCGTGGTGCTTGATGTAGTTGCAGTGAGGGTCAGGGTTGTGGTTCTCGTGGATGTGCTACCTGTTGTGCTTGTTGTGGAAGTTGCGGTGAGGGTGGTCGTGGAAGAGGTAGTCGTGGCGGAAATGGTTGTCGACGTGTAAGTGTTGCTAAGGGACGTGCTTGTGAAAGTTGTTGTTGCTGTGGATGTGGTCGTGGAAGTAAACGATGTCGCTGTCATCGTCACGGTTGTAGATCTTGTGCTGGTTGCTGTTCTAGTTGTCGTGGCGCTAGTGCCAGTCGTAGTCCGGGTGGTACCTGTGATTGTTGTGGTGTCCTGCAGTCATGGAAAAAGCTTCAGGTCTGGATTGTGAATCAAACATCTGTGGCACGTCCTCCACTTTGGGCGGTCTGGTTGTTGTGTCCTTGCCAAGGCTCACTACTTTATGTCCATGATAGCCTAAACCCTGTAACTCTATATAGCCCACAACCCCTAGACCCTGTAAATCCCCTTTTGGGGTTGAGACTGTGTAGAGGCAGAGCAGCTGGCATGGTGTTGGCCTTTGAGTTGCGTTTAAACTCTGCCTTGCCACACAGAGGAGGGTTTAGGGTTTAGGGTCCCCGAAAGCTCGTGGGCCCCAAAACGTGTACCTACAATGTAGGGATTCCTTTTCAAGAAGCCCAAAACAGATCGGAAGTACTGAAATCTTCAAATACCCCAAACAGATGCCAGAATCCGAACAGTATGTCTATCGGAGCCCAAAATATCCTTGTTTACCCCTTACAACAATAGTAAAATAATAACAACTATAGGTAACAAAAATACTACTAGGAAGAATATGAATAATAGCAATGATAATTTATTACTAACAAAAAACGGCAGTAGCAATAATAGCAATACTACAGAGATATTTCACTTTTAGAAACTTTGTTTTGCAGCCAGATCTTGGAAGTCCTCTATCTTCAGCTTTCTCTGGACCTCGCGAGCCACACTGTGTCTATGGACATTTTTGCTTTTTGTGCTCAAGGTTGGCTTTTAGGGTATGAGGTTTAAGGTCTATGGTTTAGGTCATGTTTCTTGTAGATCCACGGGGCAGGGCAAGATGCTCGACATGTCAGACTTTGCATGAGGAACCCTGTCCACCGCTCAGCAGTCACTCAGTATCCATCACACTGGCAGTAGCGGAGATTTGTTAGTTTCCCAGAAAAAGGCCACAAAAACCTATTCCTTATTGTAGGGACCCCCAAAATGGTATCCTAATTTTGGGAAACTACCGTTTCTCGCGATGCTTGCGCATACCCTCAGCACCAATGAAAAGAAGATGATTTTGGGCATGCCCGTCAGGGATCGTACAGATGAGTTCTGAGAAATGCCCACTACCAGTAGTGCTGTCTCTTCTACTAGTAATGATACTGTCATTAGTATTATCATTAGTACTCTTATTCGTCTTATTAAAACTATTGCTATTGCTATTATTGTTGTATCTTTACATTCATTACCGTTATTCTATTAACCCTCATTTCTGGCAGCCCTAGATCAAATCATAGGCCCACCGCTTTACTGGGATAGGCTTCTGGCTCTATAGAACTGAAATCTTGGTGAAAGACTTTATGGGGAACACATATGGACTATGGTCCATAATAAGTAAAATACCCTAAGCCCTAAACCCGCAACTTAAAAATTTTCTCAGGAATCCCCTGGTTTCCATTGGAGCTTCCATTTTTTCAACTCTACCTCCAGTATAATGGTCCATAATAACCTTGAAAGCTACCCTATATTTAAACCCTACACTGGGTGAGCCCAAAGCTGTCCAGCAGGGTGAACGCACCGAGCGGGCAGGCGAGGTAGCTCCGTAGCCAAAAGCCCTCCGGCTGGCGACGGAGCTCCCAGTCCCACAAACAGCCGTGGGCTGGATCAGGTTGCTGGCAAGTAACCCGTCACGGGCCTCCACTTGCCGGCCGGGCCTCTCCCAGGGCCGCCCTGAACCCCCGCCAGCCTCCTGCTTTTTCCAGGGCCTCCCAGAGAGGCGGTAGCCTCGACGACCTTCACTCCAGCCAAAGCTATCTTGAATGACTAAAAAAGCTTCGAGCCAGACCCAGCCCAAACTTGCACCCGGTCTAGACAGGTCCATTTGCTCAGGATTGGACGCATCCAGCCAAGGATCCATCTGAAGAAAGCTACAGGCCTTGAACCAGACCCAAACCCCAACCTTGCACCCGTCTAGTCTGGACAGCTCCAACTGGTTCAAGGCTCGAAGGCCTCCAGGCAAGGCTCAATCTCAAGAAACACAAGAAGCCTCGAGGCAGACCCAGCCCAAACCTTGCATCCGCCTGTTCTAAACAGGTGAAAAAACAAATAGACAGGAGCGCGATCAGAGTTCGAGAGAACCCTAAACCCGTAAAGGTTGAGGCAAGGGTGGAGCGCCAGCGGGGGTGGGCTCATGCAGGTCAAGGTGCGTGCGCCTGGGTGCTTCCAGCACCAGCGCACCCTCTCACTGCGACACCCTCAACCCCAAACCCTGAACCCTGAACTTACTGGTGGTTAGTAAAGAAGAAAGGAATATGATCTGCATATAGTCCCTATATAATTTAGTCCCTTATTCCCTACTGCCCCCAGTAAGCTAACCGCTCTCGGTAAGGCCTGTGGGTCTTCACCGCTCTCCCGGATCCGCAGAAAAGACGTCCTGCGGAGTCACTATAGAGGGTTCAAGGGGTTAGCTAGGTCTTGGTGTTTGGGAGTTGAGGGTTTAGGGTGAAGAGGCTTAGGATTTAGGGCTCAGTGGTTGAGACTCTGGGGTTTTGGGGCACAGCCCGCTTCAAATGACGGCTCTTTTTATATATGTTCATAGCTGCCTCGATTTTGACAGCTGCATAAGGCCGTACAGAGACCTGCTCGCATGAAATTGCTTAGCATGGAGGCTTGGCCACTGCAGGGGAGACTTGTCTACTGTCGCACAATAATTGAAACGATTTCACAGCTACACCACTCACCACCTCGAATAGTAGTCCTCTGTCCAGTCTCGCCATTCACATGGTGCCTGTTCGGGAACGGACTGGCTTGGAAGGCAAGTGGGTACCAAAAAAAGCAGCCAAAGTTGCCAAGAAACCCCTCTGACCCTAAACCCCGGAAGTTGCACTGACATGCACTTCCGGCAGTGTGCCGTCGATTGTGGGCACATCTATCATCCTGCAAGAACCCACACCAAGAGAATGCTTCTGTCTGCTTCGAGAATGCTAGCAACAATAACCACAACAAGTACTTGTGAAAATAAATGATGCTGATAATGAGGATAGTGATGATGACATATAATCAGACAACACCTAAGATGACAGAGAAGCATCCGGGCAAGGAGGCTGAGGGCATGAACAGCAGACTTTTCTTGTCCATTTTATTCTCCATTATCAGGTAGTAATCCTAACCCTAAAACCCAAAGCCAAAACCCTTAACCGTAAACCCCACCCTAAACCCCTGAACCTATACCCCATGCCCTATATATGAGCTATAATCTAAACTCCTAGGATCCTCCTTAATGACCCCTATAACACTCCCCTATATGATACCCTATATAACCCCCTTCAAGGAGTTTAGGTTATAGCTCATAAATTTTAAAACCCCCAGGACTGACAGCATGAAGCTGTCCAAACAACGGCCTCGGAAGGTGCTGTGTGCCGCGCAGACCTGGTCTTGCCGCAATATGAGTTGGGGTCTTGTTGAAATATTATCGAACATGATCATGTTTAGTCTATTGCCCAGGTGTACATAAACATGTAAAATGTTGCTCAACTAGAACCCATATGAGTCATATGAGTGTTTTGCAGGAGCTAGACGAGGATTACTTCCCTAACGATGGAGAATCAATTACAAAAGAACGTTCCTTAAATCAGGGGAGATTACCCCTACCAATGGAAAATCAAATGAAAAAGAGAATGGACAATGAAACAGCAACTACCCACTGTGGTTTCCGCTAAGCCCTAACTCCAAACCCCAAAACGCTAAACCCCGAAAATGAACAACCCATTTGCCACACTCACCAAAACCCGTGATCAAAGCCTTCCTCAAAGAAGCTTCCGGAATGGACAGATAGATACAATCACCCTATGAGGTTTTAGGCTCAGGGCTCAGAGTCCTAGATTTGGGGATTGGGGTGGAGGGTCTAAGGTTTAGGGATTGGGGTGTGTAAGGTTTCCGGATTTATAGACATGGAAGGGATGGGACTTGTTCTGCGACACTTTCAAAAATCAGCAACCCACTCTTGTACTAGCAGCCGTGTTGATACACATGCACAGACAGAGACTCCAGAAAACTTAGTTGATTGGGGCTGTAGGTTCTGGATGATGCTTCCTCGGTCATAGAATGCATAAGGCACGTCGAGGGAAGTCAGCAGCTCCAAAGTGTCAACGGGGAAACAATCAACGTCCTATTGCCTCCCCCTTAGAGTCCCCTTTAAGTAGATAGAATATGGGGTATATGATATATGGGGATCTTACTATAATATACCCAGAGCAATATTCTGTCTACTTAAGGGGGACTATATACTCGAAAATGTTCTTAGCTCATTGGGCGGTCGCCGACCACAGTCTAGGGCATGGGAATGACAGGGAATTACATATGGCTTGCGGGATCTGGGTATGTGCATATTGGCTGTCCTTCATATAGGCTATATGACCCAAATATACGATAGTAATTAGTTTCCATTTTCTTTTCCATTATCCCAGTAAAACCATAGTAACGGGCCCCCAGAAAGAGACTGCGAGTCTGGCACGTGTCCATTGCCAGCAGATTCGCAACACTAACCTCTAGGCCCGCAGCCTCCAGCATCTACCCGGGCTGCAAGACCCAAAACCTGACTGGTTCTTAGTCGGGAATAAGGGAATATGGTATACAGGGATTCTGTAGGGGTTACATATGTAGGGAATAAGGGAAAATTCTATAGGGTATATGATATATTCCCTTATTCCTGACTAAGAACCAGTAAGTGAATGGCGAGGGAGCCCTACCATTCGAGGACATGCGGGGGAACGGCAGTTTCGAGAATATCCACATGAGGACTTCAACACCACAGCACTTCACGTCACGCAGCACCAATACAGTGTATGTTATAGTATATTGCAGTAGATCATCGTATATTGGAGCATATTCTAATCTATTATAGTATATTATCACACATTATACAATTTTGTAGTGTATAGTATCTAATAGTATAGCATACTATATCATACTACATTATAATGTATTGTAGTGTATTTCTATTATAGTTTATTGATACGGGATAAAAACGGTGCAGGTCTTTACCAGCCGAGTGCCCGGGCTAATGCTACGTGGAGCCATAGCCTCTCGATGCATAATTCTGTCAATAGCAAAGCAGGACCAGTCACAAATCCAGAATTGCTATATAGGGGTTATATGGGGGCAATATAAGGATCATATGTAATATGGGGGTTTAATAGGGGTTATATGGGTTCCTGATCTTAGCTGTTTCTGACTTGACATGTCCCGCTGCGGGCTGAAGTCGCCTACTTGTTCTTCTTGTTGAGGATCCTACAGGTCCCAGTCCCTGAACCCGGCCTTGGGGTTTATTACAACCTAAACCCCAAAAACATGCAAAACAATAGCCTTCAACCCGTAACAACAGCTATCGAAATTACAACTCCCGTCAAAAGAAGCGTAAAACGGAAGGAGCAAGTAAAGCACAAGGTCGGTCTTTTAAAGTGTCTGGACACATGAATGAACTTTGGTGGTGCGTCAACATCTTCCAATCTTGTTCTGTGATGAATATCACGCCGAGATAACCCCTAAATAACCCTATATGATATAGTAGTTTCCATGTTCTTTTCCATTATCCCTATAGTATCCTATAGTGGCATCTACAGCCGCTGGCACGGGAAGCGTGCGCTCAACTGCCTCCAGCGCATCCAACTCAGCCTAACCTGGCCGAGGACGCATGACATCCAGACAGCAGCCCTATCATAGTATGTTAGAATAGATTATAGTATATTATTCTTTGAATTCAGAAGGGCCTCTCGCCTAGCGTCTTTCAGAGACAGTCACCCTCAAATTTGCTCTATAAAGCCGATGAGGTGGCCTAGGTCAAATCAAGCCAGTCTGGCTGTGAAGCTCCCTGCAGCCATGCACCCATTCGGGAAACTTGGCCTTTGATGCAGCGCAAAAAATGCAGAATGCAATGATGAGTTTGGCGGGCAAACCCTCCAGCTTTGCCAAGCTTTCTCGAAACTCTGAGCACCACCACTTTCCAGCAGCTCCCAATGCAAGGGAAATACGAGGTCAGCCTGCAGGCACGTATGACGCGCGATCTGCAACTGCATGGTAAGCTGATGCAACCCACTACGGCTTTCGAAAGAACTGGTTCATTGCAGATTAGGGCTACCAATCCAAACTGGCTGTAAAGCGGCTGGACCCAGTGCTCAGCCCTGCAGTGATCGGCAGGATTGCAGATAGGCACAGACTATTGACTATCGGCCTCTATTTGGAGCCAGCGGCAAGCAGCTGCTGGGCGAAAAGCTAAGAAGAACTGCTGACGGTATGTGGTTGGGTTCAGGCAGCTACAGTTGGTGGGAATGCCTCTCAGCTTACGATCGGCTCGTGGGCGCAAGGCGCGCGCAAGGTCTGTACGTATCTAGAGCGTGCCCCAAGTGGGCCTTTGTGAGCTTTGGAGTATTGATCTGGTCTATGCTTCCCCCCACACGCAGGGCAGAGGGAGACTGAAAGCCGAATGAAACCATACTGCTGACGTCATGTTGGGGACGAGTCCCTGGACCAACGAGCGCCGGCGGCAGAAAGAGGTTGGAAAAGCTGTTACATCAAGCCTGAAAAGCACGAATAGTAGTAATAACAATAGCAGGAATCGTGATAAGGATGAAAATGGGAATAAAAAAAGTAATCTATATAGTCATGAAATGATAGTACTAAGAACATGAACAATAATCATGATGATAACAGGAACAATAGTAAGAATATTAATCATGATAATAATATGATTGATGAAAATAACAATTCTAATGATGATAGTTCATCGTCGTAATAGTAGTAAGAACAATAATAACAATATGCATTTAGGAAACAGAAAGTTGCCAGTTTCAGAAACTGTTCTGGCCTTTCAAGGGTACAGACACTCTAACATCACAACAGTCATTGTCCAGCGCGCCACGCTGATACTGAGCCCTTTCAGAACATCCCCAGTACCAATGCGGCACCCGACGCGGCACTGATTTGGGGAGCTTCAAGAATTTTGCACCATCCTCCCACAGCTGCATGCAAAAGTTGATCAAGGTGTGCAACACAGATGCCCAGACGGCTCAAAGAACACCACGCCCTCTCCCTCCAACACTTTTGGATCGCCTGCACTGGGGTACAGCAGCACCACCTGAGCATTCGCCTGTTGGTCTTTAGGTGCCACGGTGTCATGCACTTTGCTGTAGCCCGGAAAACACAGCACCAATTATTGTTGCTCCTCGTCGCAGTTCATGCTGTTCCCTGGATCTTTCAGTTTGAAATTTGACCTTTGAAGATCTACCCACCATTCTGCGACAGCAACTTCTAAGGCGGAGCAGGAGGCAGCGTGCAGCAGGCTCCTGGGAAAAGCACTTGGGCTCACTTCAGATTCAAACGCACATGCTGCAAGTCCAGTCCCGGTTAGCCACCGGACCAGGTGCAGCTGATCTGGGTCCATTGCCTCTGCAGGAGCAAAAGATTCTCTCCAGGTGTCAAGGCTGTCAAGGACTGATAAGGAGTGTTTCGCAAGACTTGAAATTCTAAATCATGAAACCTAGATGCACGGCATAAATAGCAAAAGGATCAGAAGAAGATCAAAAGCACAGTGAACCCTCGTTGCTCACGGTGCAAGCTGATAGCCATAATCATGTTGAATGCGCAGCTCATGCGCTCCAACCTTGCATTTCTTCAGGAGGGCCCTGTCAGAAGCGAGGCTGACATGAGCCTGTACTGGGATTTAGGAGGGAAGAAGGGAATATATTGTATAGGCACTATAGGGGGATTATTTACGAGTTCTGTAGGGCGTATGTAGAGTCATTTATACATGCACCCAAGTTGATGACTATCCGATGTTTCAGAAAGAGACCCCAAGCCAGACATGCTCAGCTCAGGAGCAGGCCAGGACAATGCAACGGCGGCAGGATGCAGCTGAGCCATCCGCGCATCTTCCACATCCAGCTTCGCGCCCTGCCAGCACGGCAAAATGGTTTTCTGATGGGAGCATTTCTTGCAAACCCTCAGTTCCAGAACTCCTGAGAGGCATTCCTGCAAGAGACCTTTTATCCCAGCTCCAGGGCACGCATGCTTGAAAGCCTGGCTGGATGATTGTACTCCGTTGAATGTTGAACTAATCTTCGTAGGCGTCGATCTTCGACGCCGCACGCGTGAGCAGCGCCGCAACTTCTGCGCGGCTCTTACCTCTCACCTCGGGGAGGCTCATGATGAACTCCGTGACGATATCCATGGATGGCGGCTTCGTAGCCTGCGTCCGAGCCCAGGAGGATCTGCCTTTGGCATTCTTTGCCCATCCCGGCTCGTAATGCTGTGGCTCATTGCTCCAGCCCCAGCCCCAGCCTTCGTAGTTTGTGAAGTCATATGGGCTGTAAGTGTGACAGCCATAGGCGCTGCCGTAGAAGTTGCCATAGCCGAAGTGGCCGTAGCTCCAACTCTGATTATGTGTTGCCTTCCGGCCCATGGCTGCTATGTCGCTTGGCACAGATCACGCTTGATGCTGGCGGCGTGGGACGCAGCTGCGGCAAGACTCGTCTGCAAAAGGCGCATGTCCGTATGTCAGAGTTTCTCAAAGTTGCATCCCGAGTTTGGTGTGGACATGATGCGGATTGCTCAGGCAGAAAGCTCAACCTGCACTTCAAGCACTGCCTGCTGAAATCTGATCAGGTAAAAATAGCGCCCGTCATTTAGCAGCTTCTCCAGCCTTTTGGGACTCGATCCAGTCTCGCCCGGCCTCAGCATCGCTTGGCACGCACGCGTGTCAGCTTCCCAGAACGACAAGGTCATCTTCTTGGGAGACCCTAAACGCGGGCAAATGCACATGCATGCGAGGGCAAACGCGCGTTAATGCATACACATGCGTGTATATATATATATATACATATATATATATACGATGAAGAATCAAAGCCTGCCTACAAATGTCATTGCATGTCGGCAGCCGAGCGTTCTAGTCTAAAGTCGAAATCTGTCACAGACTTATGGACCAGGTTTTCCCTGCAACAAAAGATGATAAAAAGGGAGAACTCATCATGGTCACACTTGATAAGTCAAGCATAGGCAGCCCTGCGTTGACCAGGCCAATGCATTTCGACGCTACCTTCAGGAACTCCCCAACACGCATAGCTGCCAATAGCTCCAATTCTGATGACACAACTCGCAGTCCCGGCTCAATGGCTGCTGCCAAGGGTCACGTCTCCGTCGCACAAATCCGGTCTTGCACATGGGATCCGCCTGCGGCAAGACTTGTCATAGAAGTAGATTTGTTGTAGAATAGTCTACTCGAAACAAGCC